>JADKXX010000459.1:0-18689 GCA_017310255.1 Butorides virescens
GAATAAGAATAAGAATAAGAATAAGAATAAGAATAAGAATAAGAATACATTCATGTTTGAGTTTATCCATTAGGTTGGTAAGAAAGAGCCCTTCATTTAAAAACAAGCTCTGTGAAGAAGAAAAGTAAGCCACTAGTGTATTACAGAAGTACTGAGACATCTTCAGAAGAATAACAAGGGATTTACATTGAATTTAATGGGAGCTGTGAAAAACAGTGCTTTTGCCTTCTTCACTCTTCAGTGGACAGAAATTGTCATTTATTTCTGTTTGCCTGAAGTTGTGAAATAGAGTTGAAAAGCAAAACAACTGATTTAATTTCTCTAGCTCAGGAACTATCACAAGGTGGGGTTTTTTATGCTTTATTTGTCAATGGACATGAATATGAATGATTGAGGAGTCTTCATACAGGTGGATGTGCAAAATAAAGAAAATGTAAATGTCTGCATCAGACATGGATTTATAAAGACTGATTGAAACTGCTGTTGCATAAGCAAGTCATATTAATAGCTATTACTGTAGCACCTCATTTGCACTTTTTCTGTTCCTAGGGAACTTTTCTTCCTTGAATGGATCTGCTGCCTTGCTAAACCATTAACATTTGTCAGATGACGAGACTAGACTCCTAACAACTTGCAGATGACATTCAGCCATAGCAAACCCTCTTCAGTTGTTGACAGTTTGTCTAATAAGTGTGTATACTGCTGACATTTAGACAAGAAAATGCCTGTGAAATGTGTATTCTTCCAGAATGTAGCTGAAGCTGTTCTCTAAGCTTTCTGAGGCTTCAGTTTTGGTGGGGTCTTTGTCTGTACATATATATTCTTTTCAGTTTGCTTGCAAACTTTCACAAGCAGAAAGATTATGCTTTACGCAGTCCCTCAAAAAAATAAGTGTTGATGTATAAATTAATTTTAAAATTGAATTTTCAGAAGATTGTAATGAATTATTTATACTGAATTTTTTGCCTCATTTTCTGTTGGCATATTTTATTTGCAAAGATATTGTTCTAATAATATTATTCAATTTTCTTCTGAATGTAATTTCTGCAAATAACTCCTTGTTGTAAGCAATTAATTTGAAACTTTTTAGATATATGAAATCTAAGCCTGTTTGATTGGAAAGATTACACATATTTCTGTTTCCAGATTGGGATGGTTCTAAAACAAGACTCTACAACATTTGTTTAAAATCTATTGTTTTGAAATATATTTCAGATAGCAACTTCTTGCTTGCACTTTTGAGTGGAAAAAAGTCTGCAAGTAAATCACACTCACTTAAAAACTCCAAGTAGTTAGGGGAAATATTTATTCAAAATTTGCACTGACACCTATTGCAAGCAAAAGCCCTCCACTTGAAAAATGAAATTACACATATAAGGAAGGAGAATACATTTTCCTTAATTTTCAGACATTTAATTCTTTTAATGAGCAATTTTAGTAATTTCTATTGTTCTGTAAATTCCGTAAGAACACTTTCTTTAGGATCAATTTTTATAAAGTGCAGATTGTTGCAAATATGTGTTGTAATTTATTTTCTTCCACAAAAGTAAGTCGATGTCCACATAAATAAATTGACTAGGTAGTCAGACACAATTTATTAACTAGCAATGATCAAATATTCACCGATTAACTGTTTTGTCATTTTATCTCAAGATGCTTGGTAAATTGTTCCTGTGAAAGGTGCTTTTGAAAGTTTTTAACACATTTCTTCATTGCTATGCTTAAAACTTACTCCACTTTATAGAATCTTTTTTTTTTGTAGCTTTTTTCCCTGAAATAAAAATTGTAAGTACCAGCTTTATCTGCTTATACGGATGTTTAACCTGAATTGATTTTTTTTTTCTGTTTGCTCAGATAATTTTTTACTTTTAGCAGTTTATATCTTGATTAACACAGAAATCCTAAAGCATAAGCTATTGAACAGACTTAAAAGTATCAGTTTAGCATTTAAAGGCCCTTGTAAACTTCAGAAAACCAAAGTAATTAATAGAGAATTTCAGTTATACAGGTTTCTCCACAAAATGTTCTAATTTCTCTTCATGCTGTGTGAAATTCCTGCTGCAGGTCTCGTTGTGGCTTTAGAAATTGTTCAGTAAACTTTTAATAATGAGAAGATGATAGCATGAGTGTACTTTTATTTTTTTGACATACGGCAACAGAGCAGAAAATTAAGTACCACTATAGCATTCAAATGAGGATGTGAAGATTGCACTGTAAAAGGAATAGTAACTAATTGGCCAGGAGTAATCAAATAAAACAGGCTTGGAAGGAAGGAAAACACCAGGGAAAAAAAAAAAGAAAGAACAGCTAGGAATAAACCAAACATTTCTGAACCACTTGTGAATTATCAAGGTAATGGATACAAATTATTTGTAGCAGCTAACAATTTATCCTTCAAAAAAATGTGGAATCAAATCTCCTTGTGGGTCATTCCATAGATTTTTCTGAGTTGATATTCACTGTCATCTCCAAACGTAAGCCAAAGTACAAATCATGTATAAAAATTCAGGAAGTTACCTTGAAGGCTGATGCTACATTTGTGCCCCACTTCTCTGTCACAGCAGCTGTGATATTCCACAATGGAGACCAGATAAAGGAAAGGGAGGAATGAGTTACCTATAAAGAAAATTAGCACCATTGTTTCTGTCTGTGTGGCAGCCACTTGAGACCCAGGAATGGTTTGGACTGTGTTAAAATTACATTAAAGGAGAGTACTACGAAAACATAACCAGGTTTCTCAAGTGCTCTAAGCTGTAAAACATCTCCCCTGTTGACTGAACTAAGAGCTACTGGAGATTGTGTCTACAAGTAAAGTGTTAAACAAATGAATTGTTTCCATACCTGTGTAGAAACTTTCCATTTTGAGCAGGACAACTTACATGCAAGTGCATTGACTTGTCTCATCAAAGATATCAGTTTGTGTTCTCAAGTATGTAACTGGTAGTGCCCCATTGGTTGCTTATGCAGATACAGCATTCTAATACTGGCTTCTTAGATTTTTAAGTACTCTTAAAAATATGACGCAAGTTTGCCAACTATAGCTGGAAATAATTTTCTTTTCCAATGCTTGCCAGCTGTTGGCTGGACACAAAAAAGAGATTTCTACTCAATAGTTGGACTTTCTTGCTGTCTGTACAAAACATCATTAGGGATAAAAGTCTGGCAAAAAATCAGCTGAAGAAAAGCATATGCTGGGATTTGATGGCCTGCATTTAGACAATTAACAATTCTGTTAATAACTTGCAACCATTAATGCTTGCTGGTTTGATACTTTTATTCTTTATTAAGTTGTAAAGAATAAAGGGTTTGATTGTCCTACAGAGGAATAATTTGTATGTCATAACAGTGGGATTATGTTGGTGTCAGCAGTTATAAATGTGGCATGACAAAAATGTCTCATTCTGTTCTCTTGCTTGCAAATATTGGATAGGTGTTTTTGAGAAGCACTTAGAAAATTCAAAAGCAAACCAGAGACAATCAAAGTCACAACACATGCACATATCTAGGTCCCTGGAGAAGGGAAAAAAATGGGGAAACCTTAGTTTTATGGGCAGGTGCCAAGACATTGATATCAAGTTGCTAGTAGAAATTTGCCGGTCTTTTGCTTCCTGTGTTGTGTTACTTGGGAAACAGTGGGTGGTTGGAGAATGGCATAACCAGTGATATTCTGGAGAAAGCTGAGCAGTTGCTACAGTAGAAGTAGCAGCTTTAGTAGATCAAATCTTTAGCTATTCCTGATTATTTTGTTCATCTTTGTGTTTGACATTTGAGCTAATACTGTCACAGCAGACTTGAAGGAAGTACTTGAAGCTCTTGTCTGTAGTTAAGCCAGGGCAGAATCATATCAAGCTGAATCAGTGATTTGCCACTGGAAGTATTTTCAGACAAAATGTTGCAGCACCTTTAATTCACTTGCATAAGAAATGTAGGTTGCAAAGGATGAGAGAACTATGTCTAAACATGCTGAGCTGCTCTGTATGGGACAGGCACGGGCCTTTCTACTCTGACATGAAGCTCTTGGATCAGGGGAACATTGAAGCACTGTATGAAAAATTAAGCTAGTAGCTCTGCTTTACTCTGTACTCAATCCTAATCTTAGCTGAAGGTCTGGTCAAAGAATAGGTTAATGCTCAGGTGACCACTGAGTTGGCCAGCCTGTAACATAGCCTGTCAAGCCCAGGCACACCCTGATTTTATTAGACTCTGTCTACCTGCACCCAGTCCCTTCTATCCTCAGCAGTGGAAATTACCAGGTTGCCTGTTTTGATACTGTTCCTAAGCTTTATTCCCAGAGCTTCAGTTCCTGTGTCTTCTAAATTTACCATTGATTTTGACACAGCAACTAATCAAATTTGAGCCACAAATATGGATCACCTGGTCTGAACTAACGCCACTGTTAAAACATGTCCTGGTACCTGCTCTATTGCTCCTGCCTATCAGTGCTGCTGTAACCTCAACTTTGTCCCTAACCATGGCTGTTCTGAGCAATGCTTTTTACTCTCTGGAGTGAAGGTAGCTTATGCAGCCTGAAGGGTCCCACACTTCCTTTCATCTTGTTCAGTCTTAGATTTTTTTTTGGCTTTTCATGCTTAAACCATAACCTCATTTGGTGATCCCAGTGAGCTGTTAAACTTCATGCCCATAGATTCATGACTTTGCCCCTGAAACTTCTCTCACCCTCCTCCTCCCCCAACATGTCCCTATGGGCATATTCTGGGGCCCATTTTAGCAAGAGTTCCAGTGCCAGCAGTCTTCAGCTACTGTTACTCTCTAGATTCACTGCTAATCCCTGATTTTTCATCCCTCAGGTGTTTATGCACCTGTCAGCTGAAGCTTTATGTGAGAGCCCCATTTCTAAACATAACCACTTGTTTCCCAGATCTAAACCACACATGTTTCCCCTTTCAAATTCAGTCCAAACACTTACTCATCCATTATATAAAAATCTCAGTCTGCTCCTGAATTTGGTCCAATGACTATCAGCTCTATTTTTTAAAATAGCCACTTTGTACCCTCTGACGTCAGATGCAGCCTGAGTGTTACTCTCCTTTATGACTGCAGTGCTGTGTGTGTTTCTGAATTCCAATACTACATATTTAATCTGTACACATATGGACACACAGGCAGAAGGGATTAAAATTTGCTGAAAAATGTTATGTGAACCAAAACAAGACTAGTAGTCTTTGGTGTTAAAGAGGCAAACAAATATAAACAATAATTTCATAATTTGAAATCCCTTTGTGACATAACAGTGGTTAGTATTTTTTTCCCCCTTGATTTTAAATTGTAAGCCTAAACACAGAGGGAAGTCTTAAAATCAATTTTCAATTTCTAGTACACTAATTGCAAGATACTTCACATTTGTACTGGAGCTATCTGTTCTATTATTTTTAAGTTATTTTAGTTTCATCTGCTTTTACTTTAAGAAGAGACTATAAATCATATCCCCATTAGATATGCTTTTAAAATAAGTAAGATTCAATAGGCCTTTACGGAATAATTGAGTCATGTTAATAGTGAAATATTGTGTTTATTCAATGAATTTGTGGCTTGAAACTCTTACATTAGGAGGAATATACAATACTGTGTTATATAGCAATGAATGGTAAGCTTGGATTTCAGGTAATTAGTAATAATCTCATAAGAACTTTATATATTTTCTTATAATCTTGATTATGAATAGTTTCAGTCTTGTGGTTAATAATCTATTTAACTTCAGGTTGCATTTATTGAGTCATTTAATATCTCATAGATAAATCATGACTATCCATTAATTAAATGGAAAACACACAGGTATAAATCGGGTCTTTAGTTTGGAGGAAACCTTGACAGGAATATAAAAATACATAAAATTTCTCAATTAGGAAAAATCAGTTGCCCAATTGTATTTTTACAAATATATAAATGAAGTTGTTTGTAGATAATGGGAAACGGGGAAATACTTTTAAAAACACTTTTGTGTCAGAAATTAAATTGGAAAAATTAGGCTGGTGAATTAAGCAATGAGGACATTTACTTCCAATTTTGTGTCAGTGGTTTGAATCTATCCATTAGCAGATTTCATAGACATCTCTGTGATAGCAGAGAAAGCTACAACTGTATAGTTCAGGAACATTTCATAAAAAGTCACATTAAAAATCATAATTTTCACAATACTTAGGTGAAACTTGCTTTTCAAAGGGAAAGTGTATTAGTAACATAAGTATATTCTATGCATTTTAATGCTTTCTTACCCTTTTCTTCCAAGTGAAGAAAAAAATCTTGTTTGCTTTTCAGTTTGAGCTTTCTTGGAGTAAAGGTTACTATTCACTTTTGTGTTGTTTTCTTTGTTTTGGTCTGTGGCACCACCAGAAATTAAGTAAAATTATCTCTGTCTGTTACTTACAGGACAGAGGAGCCTTTTTACCTCAGCAAGAGTAAAGAATTTGAAAAAATTGGAGGGACATGTTTATATATAAAGTCATGCTTTCTTGTTTGAGTTGAGACAAAATCGTTCTGCATTTGGAAAATAATTGCTTGTCATCCTTCTGAGGCAGTCAGTCTTGCACTCATTATTAAGTGGGAATTAGGTTTACATTAAATATACTATTTCAACTCCAAAGTGTCTTATAATACCAGTGTTGTGGATTTATGTTGACTAGTTTGTTGCCAGCTGTTGCCTACAGATCAGTAGAGAGTCTTAAACCTTAAAATATTTTTGTTTATCTGGATTGAGATATTTATTGTTTGCATTTAGATGTGATAACCAAGATCATTGTCCCATAATATTAGTCAACTAGTGAATTAAAAGGCACAATCTAAGTAGTGGAGCATTACAGACATGGATTAAGTGATTTCTTTAAAGCATGCGAGATTTGTGACACCTTAGAACTGAACCCAAACTTTTCAGTCCTAAACCCAGGTAATGACTCCCATATCATTCTTTGTTTCTCTTTAATTTTAAGAGGAACATTTCAAAGTTATTAAACATTTTAAACTGGATATTTGGGACAAATAAAAATGAAAAAGTGAGACTGCTACAATACTTCTAATGTTATTACACCCTGAGCCTGCTGAAAGACCATTGGTACCACTGGTTGAAATCTTTTTCTTTATGAAGGCATTGATTATTCTTATCTGAACCATGTGTCTTGAATAAGAGCTGCTAGCACTTATAATCAGACACCTGTGCTTTCAAGATTTGCAAAGCTGATTAATGACATAGTAAGTGATTGAGTTAGGGCTTTCTCTAACACCTATCTAACTAGTATCAAGAGAAAATAGACTTTTTTCCTCCAGTCTTCTGGTGAGGTTAGTTTTTCCCCTAACTTTCTATCCAATATAGTAACCGCAACAGCCACAAAATTTTATTAGGTTTTAAGAAGTCAATTTATTATTGATTGCTCTGAATAAAGTGTATAACTCACTACAGTAGGAGAAAGACATAAAAAGCCACTAGGATATGAAATGTGGAGCAGTTGTACTATTTCACTTGTAAACTTATTTTTGGGGCTGATGAATTTCATTTTACTTTACACAAATCCCACAGATCTAAAAATTTTTCATTTAGCTGCCTCAAAGCAATAGTATTTGATGCAATTATCCTAAAGGTTTCTTTGCTCTCATATTCTAAATCCAAATCATCTCCATACTGTAGCTGCATTTGGCCTTTTCTAGTGCCAGGACATACAGCAAGAAATGTCTCAAAATGATAATGACTTGAAGTGAGCCAGGACTGTGCAATTCTTTCTTCTGTGACCTCTTGTGTTTCCTTTCAGGGAGTGTTCAATATAGCAAAATGTAATTGCATGAAGTGTATGGTTCATATCCAGTCTTCACAAAGGACAGAAGTTACAGTAATGGGTGATGCCCAAAGTGATATAGTGCAAGAAGGTAAGCGTACATGAAAGGTCTA
Source organism: Butorides virescens (assembly GCA_017310255.1). NCBI lineage: Eukaryota > Metazoa > Chordata > Aves > Pelecaniformes > Ardeidae > Butorides > Butorides virescens. The sequence continues at coordinate 7,895 of JADKXX010000459.1, forward strand.
TGAACAGGTAGTAAAATTGATATGAATATATAACTTGCTGGCAGTTTACTACTTGCTGGCTCTGAGGAGGAGGCTTCTGAATGTTTCTTTTAATACATGGTTGAAGAGTCACGGGCTCAGCAGCAGAGGAATAACAGTAGTTAACATGTCAGAGTGATTACAGAAGCTCTAAATTCAGCAGTGTGGAATAATATAGGATTTTGAATTTGGGGAGATTTCCTCCATATATTACTGAAAACAGCAAGGAGCTGCTACTTGAATACCATGTCATGTGATTCCATTTACATGACTATGTGGTGGAATACAGTGAAAAGGCAATGGGGGGAAAAAATTGTAAACTAACAAACCCATGAATTTTTAGTTCTAAAAGAGGCAAAAAAGCTGGATGTTGTCTGTATTTAATGAAAGCGAAGGCTGAGCTAACCTAAAGTGCAAATGAACATTCAGAGCAAAACATGATTTATTACTGGAGGTAAAAGGTCAGCCAGAAGACCCTTGTGAAACAGCCATACATGAAACATCAAGATATGTGTGCTCATATAATTTATTTCAAAATTAAACCAATATCAACATACTAAACCAGGGAAGAAGATGCAGGATTGTCTTGCATGATGAAGACTTCAGACTCAGATTAAACACTCAAGCAATCTATTCAAACTAAGTTAGAAAGTAGAAAACAGAAGGGTCGACAGCAAGTTTCAGAAAACATGTCTGACTTATAAGAAATGTATAGTTAAAATCATCATAAGTTAAAAATAAATTAAATAGTTCATTATTGTTAAAAAAGGAAATATCAATTTTCCTCATTCTTCACCATGCATTTCCAAGACTGAGCTCCAGTGATAAGTGACTTAGTGATTCAAGAACCCCAGTGATTCTGAGGCCCTTTTGCTGTTGGGCTGGTGTATTTAGTCATCCCAGTGAAGGATCCAGCACACACCAGGGCTGTTACAAGATGTGAAGGACAGCTCAAGGGGTGGCTGAAGGGAAGGGAGAAGGACGAAAAGGGAGTAAGAACAGCCCTTCCCCAGCAGCAGCACATTGTTACTTGAGCTCAACTTCTTGTGCAATTGCACCTTTATGCTAAGGTTTCTCATCACAGCAGGGCTAATCAAGCAGCTAACAGCCACAGAGAGGCTGCCCTGCAGCACGTGATGAGGGACTGGAAACAGGATTGTCCTTTTGTGCAGCAATTTAGCTGTCATATACTGCCACTGGTTTACAATGAGCAATGCATCTTTCCCCATCTGTTATGCCCTATATCAATTTGTACACAGACAATCATACTGAGTGGGAAAGTATGTTGCTAATTTCTGTTGCTTTATGGTGTGTTGTCAAAATTGTACTGAATTAGTTTTGGAATTACAGTGGACCTGAAGGGGACCTGGGGTGATGGACATGTAGCCTGTTTTTTTGTAATGCACTGTAGCAGACATAGTAGAAGAATCTCACGCATCCTCCAAGGGCTGCAAACCTTATCCCAGAAATGAAGTGCAACTGTGGTGGTGAAGTCTAGAAAAACGCGTAATGTTATGTCATGTTTAGTGGGACGTATGAGCTTATTGACAATCCTTGCCATGGCTCCTCAGCCTATACAGTGTGAAGTTTTGTGGAATTAATTTTTGGTGTGGAGGAAGCAAAAATATCTACCTGTCTCTTCAATATTTATTTGACAACGTAATTCTGTTCAGCTGTTCCTATTAGAAGAGAGCTATGCTTTCTAAATATATGTTACTGGGGAATGTGTAAAACTGTTCTAGAAGAAAAGCATTGTCTGCCAGCATTTGCTGCATCTGCACTTGGGTCTACTGGGGAAACAGTTTCAACAGAAGTTCAGGAGAGACATGGTTCATGCTGTTCTTGTAGTATTAAATGGATCTTGAAGGGTGCTGTACAAAATAAGGTAGAAAGAGGAGGTGATATGGGAGAAAGAGTGGCTACTTCTGATAAAACAGAGTTTTGTAGAGCTGAAGTAATAATTTTGTTGTCCTTTCTAATTAAAACAAGTATGTCTAATTAAAGAACAGAAATTTAGCTCAGTTCCATGATTTGAGGGAGCTGGAAGCTTGGTGTGACACCAGCTATTTAAGCATTCACATTCTATACCTGAAAGCTGTCACTGCTAAAAAAGTTTAAGTTTTGGTTGCTTTGGAAAAAAGGTATGGTTTTATTTTTCCTTTGTAAATACTACTGAGTTTTTGCAGTCCTCCTGTTGTTTGGATCTGAATTGTTTTCATTATAAGCCTGTTACTGCTTTTCCAGCCTTTCTGGGGAACCAGAGAAAGGGTTATTCTAAGTCCCATCACAAGCTGGGCTATTCAGAAATGAAATTAAGTCTTTAAATGATCAGTATTTGATAAGTTATTTAACTGCTGTTTCTGTATTCATGCAATTTAATTTGGAATGCTTTTTACCAAATACCAGATGACCATTTTCTCTTGCAGGCCAGTAGAGCCCATCACTAACAGTTTCTGATGTTTGATATGAGTTTTCTTTCTAACTCTGTAGGAAAACAATCAAGTTGATGCTTTCCTGCCTTAGTTTTAATTGCAAATAAATCACCCTGTCTGCACATCATGCTCTCCAACACACATCAATTATAATCTACTCTTTTTTTCAGGAGATGGCCAGAGGTGCCTCTGCCTTAAAAAACCAATGTTCTCTTCATCTTTAAGACTGATTCTGAGGAAGATGTTCTAATGAATCTGTCAGCACCTTGGCTGTCTTGAATATGCTAGGTACATGCTGATTTCCCCTTCAGTGCAAAATGTCTTCAGCTGTGACCCTGTAATTACATGTTAATGTGATCAGGAAAGCACAGCCTGAGAAAAAAAAGGAAAACTAACACATTTTTAAAACATTTTTTTTAGTAGAGCCTGGTATAGGCTGTGTAACTTCTATAGCCTAGGAACTCAGCGATGTTGGATTTTTGTATCTCATATGTCTTTGCAGGAGGCTTTAGCGTTACATTCCCTGAAGCAGTGATATATTTAAAAACTAAATTAAGTTCCTTGGGTCCTTCTTCCACATATCTTTCTTGAAACAATTTTCAGAGTCTGTGGCTCCAAACATATTTAAAATCAAAATAAATAATTTTATACTACCTCAGTCTCCTTGGATGGCTAAGGTTATTTCCCAGCACTTCAACAATAGCTGGAGTGATTATGACTTTTAGTTCCTATTATGCCAGAACACAAATCTCAAATACACTTCAGTGGGGCCTGATGTGTTGCTGCATTGATGACTGTTTGTCTTTCTAATTCTCAACATATAAATTAGGATCACTGCATTTTATGATCTTGGGAGAGAGCCTTCTCAGTTACCCTCTGGAATACCCAGACATTTGTGCACTTACATGTCTAGGTTTGACACAGTTCTCACATTGGACACACTATTTTATAATAATATAGGAATAATTTATTAGAAATGGAATATAAATATTATTTAATAACATAATTTACAATAATATAAAAATGTTTATATCATTTTTTGATAAGTGTTGCAATATTAAGGGGCAATATACTTAGGCCTAAAGAAATTTGCAAAGAAATTATGTGGACAGTTGTTATTTCATTTGTGCCGATTTTATTTTTGTAGAGTCTTATGAGTTTGCCTTACAAGTCAAACCCCACAATTCCAAACCTACCCCTGCCTCTTCTTGTCAGTTCATTTCCTACCTCTTTCTCCTTTATGCCTCTTCTTGTATCTCAGATCTGATTTGCTTCCCCAGTCCTGGACCCATCATATGCATGGCAAATTTAGTTTCTTTTCCTTTTTCTTGTTATCCAGACTACTTGCCCAACGCTACTACTGTTCCAAGGCTTGGATAACCAGCTTCTGCACCCCCCACATTCAAATCATCAATTCTATCTGTAGGGTTCGAACTTCAGATGAGACCACTGACCAGCCCATTTTTTCTTAGTTCATGTGGTTGGATGGCAAGTCAAGTCATGCATTTACGCAATTTGGATCATGCCTGTTGCAGACAGAATCCAATTTACTCCTCTCTGTTAAGCATCTGGGAAATTTACTTCTAAACCGATGGTAATAAATTCTGCTAATAAAATTTCAGGGGAAAAGGGATACAGACCTCTAATAGAACAGCTATCTGAGAGTCAATAAGCCTCACTCTAACACAAAAACAGTGTTAAGTTTTTAGTGAAAGCCTTAACCTTTTTCTACAAAATGGCCATGGTATTTTAATTAGTATTTTTCATAATCCAGCTCCCAATGGAGATGTGATATGAAAGGTGTTACAAACAGTTTGCAAATTTATAAGTTATTGAAAATAGGTTTGTTGATGGGAAGTACTTGGTATTGCTAATGGCAGGCCATACCACCATCCCCTCCTATAGTTGCAAGTTCTACCACTACAAATGGATTAAAGCTGCCTCACATAGTATTTTTCTTTGTCAGGGCCTCCTGTAGACTAATTTTTATCAATAAAACTGTTATTATGAGATGAGGTACTCTTTATTATTTGCACAGATGATTGCTTATGCACACACAGTAGTAATTGTTCATGTACCATAATTGTTGTGTACTTTTACAATAATTGTCTTATTTGTATACTTTATCTAAATAGCAGTTGTTGACAGCTGAATTATTCATTCTGAGCCCATCAACAACTGATACCTTTTGTTGCCAGCTACTGCTAAAATGCACTGTGAGAACAGCATGCATGTTGGAAGCATCATTTCCTGAAGTGGCCAACAGATAGAGAAATACCTCATTTTACTATCACCTTGTGCCTTATTATTTATATCTCCCTGTGAAGCCTGGAAATAGAAACACCACTAAACTTTCACCAAGGGAAGATTTCATTATCAGATATCAGCTCTTGTAATTAATTTTTTTGGTCGTCCACTCCCTCAGCTATACACCATCTTCTTGTGTGGCTTTGCTGTCTTCTCTACATAAAGTGCAGCCTTTTCAAGCCAGACATGTACTTTTAAAATACGATGATTTAAAATCTCCTGTGATGAGCAACAATCTGGGCTCTATTCCTGCTGAAGTACACAGGGTCTTCATTCTACACATTTTAGATGTAGGCTTCTTTCTCTAGATGCGTATATGAATGCTAAATTTTATCCATTTGCATTGACTTATTTTAAGAGGGCAAAGATTGTAAGGTTAGATAACCATTTCAGATGACTAGTTATATAGGGTTTTTTGCTTTAATATTTATGTAAAACATTCATGGACCCAGTCTGGCTCTCAGTGAAGTTGTTGGGAAGTTGTGCTAGTAACAGAGACGATCTCATTTGTTATAATGCTTGGGAGAGAAAGGTTGCCATGAATATGTAATCTGCAGACAGTGCAGTCAGAATGTATACCCATATGTCATAGAAACCATGCTATTGAAATCAACAAATATGACAGCATTTTTGATAGGAGGTACAGCAGAATAAAAGAAGATCCTTCGAAATGATCACACACTAAGAAATCCAGTTTTTTGCCTCCACAGTCCAAAAAATTGTAAAAAGAAAGGAGGGACCAGTTTAAGGTCACTTCTATTTCCATCCCTTCTCTTCCCACTCTCCCCACCCCCATTTACTGAGGAATACCCAAAAAGAAAAAAAAATAAAATTAAACTGATAGAATGAAACTGAAGTTTCACGATGGAGTGAATTTGTTACCTGTCTTTCATTCATTCGTCATTCAAAGCACTTTAAGTCAGACCACAGCTTGTAAAACGAGAAATATGTTGAATACTGATGGAGACAAATAAGAATTGATTAGTTAAGAAGGGCACATAGATTGCTCAGATTTAGAATGAACTGTGGACTTACTTACTCTTTTATTCATTGAAAGCTTAATTTAAAGAAGCAATTTATTTGGTGCTACTATATGGTCACCATTAAACCATTAGAAAGGAGGGTTTGGGTTTTTTTAACAAATGTAATTACTATTATAGTTGACTAGGAAGTATTTGGTGTTATAAAATGTCAATTAAAGTTAGAATTTTTTTTTTTTTTTTTAAATTTTCCTTTCTCTACACTTAGTTGTTTTACAGGTACAGAAAAGTCTGATAGGTAGCAGAGCCATGTCTAATAGATACCTTTATTCTGAACACTTACTGTGTTAGAGTGAGCGGTATGCTAGTGATACAGTAGAAGTCTCTGTACTGGAACTCATCCTTAAATGGGGTAAAAATCATGTCAGCAGTTTAAAGAATGGATAGAAACACAAAAGTCTTTTGTTTATTATGTCAAAGATGATACAGTTACATGGACATTTAGATAAGCGACTTGCTCCTAAGGTTCATATGTGAACTCATACAGAGACTTTAATGTTCTGAATTCCCCTCCATCCTTTTCTGTTGCTGTTTGGTTCTACCCTGGTAACTTTAACTCATTACTACTTCTCTTCTGGTGTACAGATCACCTTGAGATGATTATTATCATTTACATTGTTCAACTATCCAAATGTTGAATGTTTTGAAAAGATATAATACAAAGACATACTTCAAAAATTCCCCCAAAATGGTGAAGGAAAAATATGTTTGGGTAAGATAAAATGAAAGGAAACTGCAGTCTGTGGCACAGAATTAATGAATTTCCACCCTTTTCCTTCCTTTATTCATTACCCCTGTTTCAAATAGTGTGACCTTTCTTTTTGGAATGACCATGATTCAAGTTTCATCTCTTTCTATCTCTCCATCTGGTCTTTTTAAAAAATGGCTGCATGGTCTGAGAAATAAATGACTAAACACTGTTAGAAGTTTCAAATCTCCTGTGTCATTTTGCTGTTGCTTGCATTGCTGAGGAATAAAAAAGGCAAGGTCATTCACTGTTTATGCTCATTTTCTGGAATAATTTTTTTTAACCCATTAAAAAGAAATTTATATAACATAACTTTTGTAAGTAAATAGGTTGTATTTTTTTGTTGATACAGATATGATGAGAAGAAAACAGTGTTTTACACTGCATAAAATAGGAAAAATGAGAGAAAAATGAAGGTTTCTTGATAGCTCTATATAGGAATGGCTGCATTTCCTCTAATTTCAGGCATCTACAACATAGATGTCAATATCTAGTTTGTTTTCTAGACTCCCTTTGTAAACAATGGAGAAAACCAGGCTCTTTGAGGGTGCAATTCATCTCATTTTAAGGCTGATAACTAAAACATGGATGAATTGTGCAATTTAGAAGTACCTGTTTCTCTCTACTGACTAGAAATGGAGGCAAACAAGTTAGTGTAGATATAAGTGTCCAGAAGTCACATGAGATATACCTTACTTCTGATGACTAACAAAAGAGCAGATGGTGTCAAAGAATGGTCTCAGTTTTGTTAATGTTCTACCGTATTGCTTTTGGAGGTTTTGTTTTGCCATAGACAAAAGGTTATTTTTATTAAATATTGCCCTTGGAAAGTCCTTGGGACATTCAAAACAACCAAGATCTATTCTTTCTGACCCCTCTTTAATTCTCCAGCTGTTTTTCTTCTCTTGGTGATGGTTTATCTTGTCTGACTTCCCTGCTTTTCATTCCTGTTATATTTCCGTCTTTGTGTACTCATGAAAGTATAAGATTTTGTTTTTCTCAGGATGACCATTGACCATTTACATCTTCAATGTTTTTAAGCATTTAAAATTGTATTCTAAATTTTTCAGTATTTTAAATTACCTCTTAAGAGAAGTAGAAGGAGATAGTAAATGTGGAAAAAAAAATTATTGCATTTTTACTGGTTTTCAACAGGTTCTATCAAATGTTGTGGTTACTACCTGAGTGGGCAGCTCCTCCTTCAAGACCTAGCCTGTGGCTGTGTTTTCATGGGAAGCATTGAGTAATGTTGAATCTTTCTTCTAAGCCCACACAAAATGTTTAACTCCCTCTGAACTCAATACTCTTCACAAGAAGAACACAGGATAGAACTGGATTTTAAGCAAAAGCTGGCTAGGAAGAAGGAATGATCTCAGTCTGGAGAGTGCTGAGCTTATTTCTGTCACTTAATTTAAATTCTTCTTACTTTTGAAGTAACACGCAAACAACATTTACAGTCTACAAATGAAATCAATTAAGAAGTTACGAGTGACACTTGAGTTGTTTACAAAACTAAGGGGTTGTGAGGTGCCAGAGAGAAGTCTACTTGAAGGCTATGCTAGCATTCTGCTAATAAAAAATAAATAAATTATAGAATGTCTGCAAAATAACAATTAGAGAAAGAAGAGGGAACCCTATTAAGCATTAGAAGACAGTTTTGATTTCCTGTTGAGATGCAGATTAATATTTATTAGAATAAGTTTAGATACTGAAAGGTCTTTTTAATCAAGGTGAGAGGCAATTTTCATTAGATGATCTTTAAAAATGGATAAATATGCATGAACAGATTAAATATCCAAGTCCTAGCAAAATTCTAATAAGGATCAAAAAATATATTGGTCTGTAATCCACCAAAGGAAACAACATTGCTTTTTCCCTCAGTTGAAGAGACTGCTGTTGTGATGAAGTAAAAAATGTGAAGGAACTGGATTTTTTTTTTTTTTTCATTAGAAAGGGAGAAGAAATTATTCAGGAATAACTTACATAGTCAGTGGATCATTGCACTGTTAAGTGTTATTTGTAAGCATTATTTATGCTTACTTGCTGCATTTCAGTTCCATTCACAGTGAATGCACTTTCCTTCTCATTTTAACCAACTGTTTTCAGGTGCTATTGCTGACAGTACATACCAGAGGGCTTCTAATTTATCCCTGGAGCAAAGCTATGCAAACCACTGGCTTTGCACTAAGCATAAATTTGACTAGTTATATGGGAGCATATAATAAGTTATAATAGGTAGCCTATTACAATGAAGTGGTCAAGCAAAACTTTATAGTTCAAGATCTTTGTTGCATGTCATGGAAATTATCTGGTGGTTTGAGAAGAGAATTGCATCATACTCCAAACACGTATTTTGACACTATCTGTTTCTCTAAATTCTGAGGTTTAAAATGACCCAGTGAAAGTTTGGAGGTTATATCTTGTATGTTAATTGATAGGAGGATGATGTAGAATACAGATTTCATACATTATACAGTAACACGACTACACTACACTACTGCCACTCTTGATCTGTAGTGCATTACCATGTGTAATGTTGCAGGTCACCTTGTTACACCTTGGTGAGACATAGTTTCAATGTGATATTAATTAAGGACTACAATTTTTTTTTTATTCTTCCTGTTTATAAGAGTGGGAGAAAGAGTATGATAGCGTTTCTGACTGTGGAAGATTTGTTTTGTTGGAAGTGATAGGTTGAGTCTCACTTCTAGGAAGAAAGGATGAGTAAGTTTGTTTTAAGGTTAGCATGGCATCTCTGCAGCACCCTGTCTAGTTATTCAGCTCCAGAGTTTCATGGCTCTGAGTGCATCTGAAGCAGGCTAATCAAAAGTAGTAGAGATAGGGCAAACCCTGTTGTCAGATCACAAAAGCAGTGCAGTGGAAAGACAAAAAAACTTATTAAGAAGAAAAATAAATAGGGAATAATAAGACTTTTCAAACTGAGGAAACTGGGGGGAAAAAACCACAAACAAACCATGTGCAGGTGGCTATCTCACTGCTTCTGCTAAGGGGGGCTGAGGAAGAGAGGGAGAACCGTACCTTAATTGTCTATACCATTTTGTTCACAGGTGTCCTTGGGATCTGAACACAGCAGGTCCTGTCACACTTTTAATGTGAGCTAACCACAACATCTTTAGAAGGCTTCCTATATGTGCCTAGTTGTCCGCTATAATAATAATAGTTAGACATGAATCTAGCTGCTGAACGTGAAATCACAATGAGAATTCAGAGCATTACCTAACAATTTACCTAACCTCTGAAATACTTCTTTGTCTTCCCTTCCCATCCTCTTTGCCCTCCTGCTGATGTAGGACAAGTTCTGGGAGGAGGTGGGGGAAAGCATAACTGTTACAGTTGGTTCATGTATAAAAACTTGACTGATTGAATCCTTGGATGTGCTCAGCGTCTCCTTCTGGTTGGGACAGTAAGCAGAAGCAGCTCACAGACTCCTCCTGTGAAACCTGCTAAGTGCCATCATCTCTTGCCTTGGCTGATTGCCTGCTCATGCTGGAGAACAGTGAGTGTTGTGCATCGAGCAGCTGCCTTATAGAGCTTTCAGAAACACTGACACTGTGGCCAGGCAATATTTCTGAAATAATTTGTGGAGAGAATTAAATGATGCCTGAATGAAAGTTGGTTGGTCTTCTTGCAGCCTTTGCTGTATTTTTTCTTCCTCTAAAAAGAAACTAAGTAGTCTAGTCTTCTCTCTTGGGAGCACTTAGAAATGCATTTCTCAGAAAGGTTGCTGGTAGTAGAAAGAGAATTGTTCATTACTGAAGGCATATTTTATCCTCCTTAGAAAACAGCTATGCAGGTTGTTTTTGTTGTTCTTGTTTTGTAAATGAGTAATTTTGACTTTGTATTTATCAGGAACCTTGGAATTCGTATTTTGTATCAAAGAAAAGAATTTTGGAATATCCATATCTTGAAGAAAAGAGAGGAAGAGATAATTTTTGTGTTTCAGTGAACTAAAGCCTTCATTAAGAATGTGGCCTTGTATCTGGAGAATGAATTCTGGGGGAAAAAAATAATAAAAACCCCAGAGATGAAGTGTCATGGTTTAACCACAGCTGGCAACTAAGCACCATGCAGCTGCTCTCTTACTCTGTGTCCCTCCCGAGTGTGATTTGGGAGACAATTGGAAAAAAAAAGTAAAACCGGTGGGTTGAGGTAAAGGCAGTCTAATAAAATAGCAGAGTATAATAATAATAATAATAATAATAATAATAATAATAATAATAATAATAATA
>JADKXX010000460.1:0-58540 GCA_017310255.1 Butorides virescens
TAATAATAATAATAATAATAATAATAATAATAATAATAATAATAATATCCAAACCAAGTGATGCAAAATGCAATTGCTCACCACTTGCTGACTGATGCCCAACACATCCCCGAGCAGCAATCACTGCCCACCAGCCAACTCTCCTCAGTTTACATACCGAGCAGGACATCATATGGTCTGGAATAACCCTTTGGGCCAGTTGGGGTCAGCTGTCCTGGCTGTGACCCCTCCCAGCTTCTTGTGCACCTGGCGGAGCGGGGGAAGCTGAAAAGTCCTTGACTAGTCTAGGCACTACTTAGCAACAACTAAAACATCAGGGTGTTATCAACATTCTTCTCACACTAAATCAAATCTTTTTTTTAGGTTGTGATGAACCTTCTGGGTACATCACAGTTTCTGGTGAGCGAGTAGCTCATTTATATCCCTGTTACTAGCATTTGCTTTATGGAATTTTCTTTATGACAGTTATCTAAAATATTGCATACATGCATCAAAGGTATGCATGATGCAAACTAAAACAGTAGAATATAGCAAAGGCCACAATTTGAACCTAAACTACTAGGGTCTAGTAAATGTATGCCTGATTGTTACAAAATACAAACTCAGATAAAGCCCTTCCTTAGAAGAAACAAATCTGTTGTGGTTGTCTCTTTACAGCTGTGTGCAAAAGCCAGTCTTCATTTACAAATCCTGGAATCCCAATTATCGGAACGTGGACCAGATGATGGGATGTCAAAGCACTGCAGTCCCCAGCTTTTCCTGGCAGGTGACTTTTTGACACTGTAGATGTTACATGCATGCATAAACCTGATGAAACTCTATATGACATCACATCACCATACATTACATGTGAATTAAAGATTCTTGATTTGAAATGTACATTGCTGGGGCAATGGGAGTCAGCTTTTTCCTAATCATCAATCATCTTTGACACAAGATTATTAGAATACATAGGGCAGAGTAAAGAATTAGGCAGTAATGTCCTTCAACACAGAGTGGTTGGGTAGAAATGTTTAAGTGGAATCTAACCTCTTCCAAATGTGTTGTGGCACCATAAAATTCAGTCTAAATCATGGGCAGACTCTTCATTGTTACTGGCATGTAATATAGGACAACGCAGAAGAGGAAGGCAGATCAATGCTTGAAATTCATATTAACGTGTTTTAGTCCATGCAAAGGAAAATAAAACCCCAAAAGAATCTGTTACAAATAATGCACAGCTCAGGGAATATAGCTTAACTAGTGAAAACATGTACCTGTCGTTACCAATTGTACCTTGTAAGATGAATGAGGAAAAACATATATCCTTCTGTTAAAAGTAGGGTGAAGGGAATTAACAGTGTAAAACAACTTGACCCTGAAATGAACCTATCTGATTATTATACAGTTTTTGTCTAGATTCTTAAACTGTGGTGGGGGTTTTTTTGGTTGTGGGGTTGTTTTTTTTTTTTAGTATCCTGCTCTATACTCTGAATCTGAAGTGACAGAGTAATATTAAGAGAATGGTGCATGGTTTTGTTTTTTTCACATCAGGAAGAGAAAATAGGTAACTCAACAGTCTTTTCTCACCACTCAAAAACTCGGGTCACAATTCTAGATAAAAGAAGGCACCTAATGATTGACTTGCACTGATGAAAAAATGAAGTGAAAATTTGCATCCAACAAAAGCATTCAAGCCAAAATTAAATGATACATAACCTATAGCATGATAGCCTATTCAAGCCAGAATGAAATGATACATAACCTGTGGCATGAAAGAACGGTGTGCACATTTCCTATTGCATTCTAGTCCATGTTTTAGTACAGACAAGATAATAGAAAACACATAAGAGAGAGGACAAAGCTCATGTGAGAGCTTATCTTGTTTGCCCTTTCTAATAGTGTCCCTTTAGTTGAACAGACCTGGAGACAAACTTTGCTAAATCAGATCATAGTGATGTTACAATGAAACGAAGTCTTCATCACATGTGACTCAAGACTGTGTCATGATGAAGAGTACACTGACTTCAATAGGATTAAGGAATCCACTTCTGTGTACCTGAAGTTTGTTCATTGGACATCTGTCTTACAGTAATTTTAATAATTCTCTTGACTCTACAAAGATTGTAGGCTGGAGTCTATGAATAATAACAGTGCATCAATCGTGGCTTTACAAAGCCCTCTTCAACAGTCCAGTCCAATCAAGAAAAAAAAATATCCATAAACAGAGAAATGTTAACAATATTTGTTGAAACAGTTCATAAGGATTGAATTCTCAGTTGTATTTAGTCTAAGGATCTGAAAAGGGGATAGTATAGGGTTTTAATAAGAAATATTTTTTGCAAATTGGAACTTTGGGTCTCAGGGAACAGGAGTGGTTATACCATTGTTTTAACAACACAGTGTAGGAGGTTGTCCTGGTTTTGGCTAGGACAGAGTTAATTTTCATCCTAGTAGCTGATATAGTGCTGTGTTTTGGATTTAGTATGAGAAGAATGTTGATAACACACTGATGTTTTAGTCATTGCTAAGTAGTGCTTACACTAGTCAAGGACTTTTTCAGCTTCCCATGCTCTGCCAGGTGCACAAGAAGCTGTGAGGGGGCACAGCCAGGACAGCTGACCCCAACTGGCCCAAGGGCTATTCCAGACCATATGACATCATGCTCAGGGGGACTTTACCGGCAGGAGAGCGATTGCTGCTCAGTGTGGTCTGGGCATTGGTCAGCACATGGTGAGCAGTTGCATTGTGCATCACTTGTTCTGTAGATTCCATATAGTCTATTATTAATGTTGTTATTATTATGATCATTCCTTTCCTCTGCTCCTTTATTAAACTGTCTTTATTCCAACCCACAGGTTTTACTTTTTTTCTGATTCTCTCCCCCATCTCACTGAGGGGAAGGGAAGAGAGCGAGTGGCTATGCTGTTGAGCTGCCTGATGGCTTAAACCATGACAGTTATCTAGTCAGTTGTGTTAAATTCTTAGATTAGTCTGTCCATATTAGGAATTATTGCACAGAGTTAGCACATCACTGTACAAAATGAATTGGCAAGCTAAAGATTAACGAAATTTAATGATAGGGAACAGAACTTCCACCCTTGAGGCTCTGAGAGTCCTGTGGTCTTTACCAAGTGAGAGACCTGTCTGCAGTTGTCAGCTGGTGGCACAAAATGGGATCTCCAGACAAAGAGGGAGCTTTCTCAAATTTTTCGTGGACTTTTGCTGTAGTGTACCGACACCACTGTCGCTCCAGTGCTTTTTCTCTACTTTTATGACTCTCATACTTTTCTCCTGCCTGCTCTGGATAGTCACTCACTTTACCCTTCTCTATGTGTAACCTTGTAGGTATAATTTTGATTTAACATGCTTGCTTCCATTTCATATTTTGATCCTCAGTTTGCATATCTTGTCTATTTAGATGACCTCTGAGCAATGAGCCATCTATTAACATTGGACCTAAATGAAAACAGACTGCAGGCCCAAAGACTAGGTACAATTGTGGTTTTGGTGCTCAACAGGGACAAAACCTATTCCAATTTATTGCTACCTAGATACTGGGTTCTGCTTCCACCTTAACCCCTAGAGAAAGAGAACAATGACCATTTCCATAAATATCCAGATATGTTGACAAGTAAACTGGAAGAGGCTGTATGAGACACAACTAACATTATCACTTGAGGTGAGACATTCAAAAGCAGGAAAACACAATTATACTGGCAATGGTAATTATAACTCACATTGACTACAGTTTATGAAAAAAATCTTCTAACTGAAACTGAGCATGTTAAGAAAGGTACTTTTGTTTTAAAAGAGGTAGGTGCTGCTATTTATTTCCTGTGTTTGCTTGAACATTATTATCCAACACTTAGGTAGACTCTAGGCGTTCTGATTGTTAATTTCTGGTTGTTCTCTGATAAAATTTTCAATGTTTATTTTGCACTCTCCAAAAAAAGGCTGCAGTCTATAAAGTCCTTTTTTTTTACCATTAAAATGACTCATTTGGACAATCTCATTGACAGTGCATACTACAGAATAGAGGATTAACTCTTGCGTCCTAAATCCATGTTTGACTATGTGCTTCAGCTATGGCTATAAATTAATGCAAATTATGTTTACAAAACATGTAACCATTGTGTAGACAACTTGGGGCTCTAAATATGTTATTTGTGGTTGTTAGGAGTAAAGATAATTTCTGAATTGTTAAATTCAAGGAAGACATATGGGACGTAAAAGGGAAAGAGAAATGGGGATTTTTGCTTTCTTTATTTCAGAAACTGAGATACTTTGGTTTTAATTTTTCATAAAAATATTTTGAGTATTCTACTTGACCTTCTGGAGCAGGTGGTGATCATGCACATGTGCATTTCTGAATACTAAATCACTGGGGTTATGAAGTAGTCCAGAGGCTGTTGTCTTAAACCAAGGCAAACCCACTAACGGAGGTTAGAACCACAGTGATTTGCATTAGTTGTCTTTATTTTGCTCTGTTTACCTATTAATATTGGAAAAAAATTGGAAGGAAGAAAAAAGTAATTCTAATATCTTTAAAATATTCAGTATGCACTGTTACTATTAATTATAATATTCAGTTGCCCTATCCAGGTATCAAAAAACACAAAGAAGAATAACATAGGAGAGTAAATGGCCTGTAAATCAATCCTCAATTGAAATTATGCCATACATTGTGCAGATTGTTCATATAGCATCTGACATTCAAAATTTTCAGTTTTGTCAATCACAGAAGACCTGTTTACCATTTTTTATCAAATTGATGTTGTTACTTTGAACTGTCATTCTCTGCTCAGTGTATCTTTGAATGCAAGTGTCACTGGAATTCACTAAATTAGCTAAATTCTGATCCATCTTTGCTGTTGTAAGTCTGACATAAACTACATCATCCTTACTTATTTGTATGCAAGTGAAATAGAACTTTTCCTATAACAGGAAATGCTACTTAGATGGACTGGGCCATACTCATGTCTATTCTACTAAAGAAAAAATTGACTTTTCTTACGATATCAAAACCTGCTTAAATTCCTTTTGAAATCTGGGTCAGTTCTAAAAACTGAACAAGTCGTGTAAAGTTTAACTAGACAAATCTGTGTGGTCTTGCTGGATAGTAAGAATTTATACCATTTTATACCTGCTGATGAGAAATGTCTGATTTATTTTTTTAACTTGCAAACCTAATGTTTTAATACATAACTTTCAATGCCACAAAGCCAGAAAACTCAAGTATACTTCGATTATATGTCACCTACATAAAATTGACCATGTTCCCAGGTGATCTTTTAACTTCTTTGAGATTAACCGTCTATAAGAATAAATGCCTGCTAAATAAGTAGAGTAGATCAGGAAACAATATTTTTCTATGCTTTAATTGTCAGATTGTTTTACATCATCCAGATGGATGGATTGTTTCCTGCATTCATACAGTTAGCTAATGAGTACTCTTCCTGGCTGTATTCAGAAAATCAAATACCTCAGTCTTCTTACTATATGCTTCCCCTTAATGTGCATGGATATTACAGCAGAAATTCCTAATTTACTTTAAAACATGTTTTTGCAGGTTTAACATTTTGCTGCTTTGCCCTTTGCGTTCTTTTTGGGGGTGAGGGGAGAGATTGTTTGTTAGTTTGGTTGGAGCATCTTTGGAGTTTGGTTTTTTTGTTTGTTTTGTTGTTTGCTTGTTCTTTTTTCTTCCCCACACATGTGCAAAGTAAACACCGGCTGGATGAAAATTGTGACTATAAAACTGCACCTGTTGTAAAACACTAAATCATCTCCCTAGAAAATTTTCAACACCTTGGAAAACCTACAAAGAAATTAGCAGGTTACTAAACCGAGACATCTCTGTCTGACTGCTTTTTCTTAGGTAATGTTGCATTTCTTATGTATTATGCTGTACTTATAAATAATGTGTTGGAAAAATAAGTAGCTAAACAAACTGCAACTTGACGAGCTTCTTTGTGAAAAACACTATAGATGTTATGGATGGGGGGAAGTTGCTATGGAAGCTAATACTGTTATGGGTTTCTACACAGTTTTGAATTTGAAGGAGTAAATTTCTGAACAACAAATGCCACTTAAGACTAAATGGAAGATTATGGCAGATTATGTAGATGAACCTTTTTCCAACTTCAGAGATTTCACCAAGCTAGAAAATTGTATTGTAGTTTTTGAAAGAAGTGCAAGTAATGATTCTAGACCATGTTTTTCAATATGTGTTAATATGTATGGACACTACATTGATGAGCCAGAGAAATAACTTCAGTTGAGGAGCTTGCATCAATGAAAGACATATTTCACACAGCAATTTGAGTTCAAACCCCAAATTTGAAATTTGCCCATCATTACACTGAGCCCAGCTTGCAAACTCTTCTATAGAGAAAAATTCTCCTTGAAAAGGAAACATAAAGAAAAGATCTTACCAGATTAATAAGATTTCTTCAGCATGCCTATTTCTCTATATAACATCAGGTCAGGTGTCTCCATGATGCATATAGGAGTGATTTAGATGGAAAAAAAACCCCATTTTACTGTTCTATTAAGCTATGAACAAATACTTTATGTAAAACTTAAACACTAGATAACTTAGTGTTATGTACCAAATGGCAACCTGACTTTTCGCAGCAGTAAAAATTATAAGCAGTAAAGCTAATACATGCCTCCTAACTTTGCAACCGTGAACACGTATCAGGCAGCATTTGCACTGGTGACCCATGTGCATGGGTGTATTAAATGTGTATAACCATTCTTCAGAAGAAAAGAAAGAAACTAAAAAACCACTACGTTGTTAGTGGAATACATCATTGCTGAATAAGTGAAAGAAAGAAAGAAGATTCCAACTTCTCCAAAGCATGCCACAACTACATACTAAGCAGGGTGTCAACACATTAAAATCTGTCATAAAATCAGGAGTGGAAATGTATTTTTGCTCATTGAGCAGGCCTCAAAAGTAAAACTTTCATGGATGTGCATGCAACAATGAAACTATGAATTTAAAATAAATACAATAAATTGTAAAAGAAGCCATCTTGTGACATCTCTGCCACTGACTGCATATCTCTGCTAAAGTATGCACAGGAGCATTGAAAATATGGCTTCAACAGGGAAGTATTTGGAATTAAGCTGAAAAGTTCATTTTCACAGCTCTAATCTTAAATACATTGAAAACCAAATATGCAGTTTGAGCTTCAACTGTACCACGAGAGTACAGGTTTGATCAGTTGCTGAGATCTGCTCTTCGAAATGTTATTTTGTTGTTGATCATGGTCTGTTTTCCAGGAATTTTAATGTCTTCTTCCTCCCAGCTTAAGTTCACTTATCCAAATGCTGAATAAATCCATTGATTCTAATCTGAAGCTCTGACTTTGGGGTTTTCTTAAACAGGCAGCTTGGTTTAGATATTAACCACCAGAGATATCAGATTTCATGTTTTGCAAACGCTGTCTAAGCTGTAGCAGGTTTAATGTACCCAGTGATTACCATTAATTTACCTCGAGTAACCAACCTTCATTAATTTCCTAAACACTGATTACAAATAATGTTTAGTGTTTAACACTGGATAAATTTTTAGTACCAGTGAAGTCGGCACCATGAAATTCAGGGTTTTTTTCCAAACTGTTAGCATGTCTACTGTATAAAACAGACCATTATAAATGAAGAAGAATTTTCTTTTTCTTTTTTTTTTTTTTATTGGTCAACTGTTAAGATTCAGGAGCTGGCTCAAAAAACTTGTGGGCTGGCACTGAGCTGCCTACACCAACTTGTGATTCATCATTGCAGTATTACCATGTTCAAAACATTGCCTTTGAAATCATTATTCTGTACTCTCTTTGTGTTAAGCATGTGTCATCTTCTTCAGGTGATGCAGCACTTTCAGAAAAGGCAATTAATCACTGAGGACTGCTAGGCAATCCAAAGATGTCTATGGGGAGACAGTATGAAAGACACTGCAAGATCTAAAATTAACATCAAAGTTATCATATCCAAAAGAAAGACTTGTACCTTCACAGCTGCAAACCTTTTCAGTTAGAACATTTTGTGTATGTCATGGCTATGCTATTCACAGCTTTTCTGAAAGTTTGTTTGTTTTTCCCCATGGAAGCAAGTGATTATTAACAGGAGATTAAAAAAAAATAAATCATTTAAGTGTGCATATCTGTTAAAATCTGGTTGTATGTGACCCAGAAGCTGCTGGGTAATATGTTTTTGAGCCTATGCAGTAATTGTAACTCATCACCAGTATGTTATGCAAGACTGCAGATAATGGTTCCATTTGAAGAATTATAGAATTATCCAATCTTGTCATCACTAAGTAAAATTCTAATTCAAAATGCTACAGTGAACTGAAGCCCAGATGTGCAGGCTTACTATTGTCAGTCAAATATCATCTGGGACTATTTATCACAGCAAAAGGAAGAGAACATCAAAAATAATTTTTGGACAGTTGTCAAATTTCATTCTTTTGATTCTTTCATACGCTGTAAACACAAGCTCTAAAAAGTTCTTTACTCAGAAAAACAAAACTGATTACAGATCTTGTGACTGTGAATACAAATTTAATGATTGCATAAAAGATTAAACCCAGAAAAGATCTTTGTTTCAAAACAACTGAAAAAAATGCCAACAACCACCTACTCCCTCTGCATCCCCTGTTCTTTAACTGAACACTGCTATATAGGTTGTCTCTTTTGTTCAAATTCTTACTGTTTCGTACCTATGTAGAGACATTTATCTTTTATACTAACAACTCATCTTTAAGACAGTCTAGAAAAGTTCTTCGATTGTTTGATGTGTAGAAATGTCAAGCTATTTTCACAGCACAGACTCTGTTTTGCAGGTGCAGAGGAAGCCCAGCAAGGTTCTCAGGGCAGTAGACAATATCAATGGATTCTGACTTTTGCTGTTCAGAGAGAGTCAGAGAGGTGATTATATAAAATACCAAAAGAAACAGTAGTTTGGGATTCCTCTAGAGGAATAAAAATGAGAAAAGGGTCCAGATTCTGTTAAATAAAATTTGAGGTCAGTATTTCAGTGCTAAATGGACAAAACCCTGACAAAATTGTACAGGTGATTGTAGCAGATGAAAGGAAAGATTAAAGTTAAGAACAAAATAAAGGATGGGTGATTAGAATGTCTGATTCTTAAGATTTTGATGCAAAATTAAATATACAGTATTAGTACTTACCCCTTTTTCCTAAGAGCTGTTCCAGAAGTTCTGCATTTACCACTACATACCAATTACTTGTATCTTTGTATTTTTTCTTTACATAATTTGTAGTACTGTATTATGTCTTTAATGGGTGACACTTGTCGTGTTTAGATGTGACATCAATGTGAAAAATTCCTTAGAGAGTTCTTTCATTTTCAGCAAGGTATTTGTGTCATATGCAAAACAAAGCCATTCCACTGAAGTTAGCAAAAGCATGCATGTTTGGAAGAGTTCTTTGGAGGCTGAAGAGAGTGGCTAGCTTTGTGCTATGCTGTGTTGGGTAAATTTTTCTACTTCCGTTACTTTTATTAGAAAATATTTATCTGACACAGCGTGAAAGACTCACATCGAAAAAAGAAGAAATGTGGGAACTGGTTCTTTATTTTCACCATACAATATTTCTGGGTGGTTTTGGTTAAAAAAAAATATGTTTATGGTTATGATGCTCTGATAGGAAATCGCTTGCATGCTGAAGTAACAACTAAACCGGACAATCATTTCTTCTGACTGTATGCAGCTGATACACACACACACACAAAATTTTAAAATTTATCAGTGCAGAGCGCTGTTGAATGCCAATATAAAGTGATTAATTATCCACAGGGAAGATTTTCAAAATCACTAACATACCCAGGAGAGACAATTGAACTGAAAGTTAATGGCACTTGTATTCCTAAGTCTCTTGGGTGGTTTTGAATGTTCAGCTTCTACATGAATATATTAGAAATAATGCTGTTGGAATACCTGGCAAGAGCTGTTTCTTTTCCAGTTCTCCCTTTGCTGGTTAATGATTCTTATGATCAAAATTTGCCATCCAAGAATGTATACTCTTCAAAAGTCATTTAAGTCAGTTTATTATTTTTCCTTGCTATTCCTTAATCAACCTGCAGATCTAATTATCTGGACTTATGTTGAAATTATCCATAACAGATAATGTATTGGGTTTGGTTTTTTTTTTTTCTGATGAGCTTCTGAGTTGTTTATCTTCACTGGATTCTTTGCCATGAAGAGAGATTTTTCTTGTCAGATTTCATATTCTTTATGAAGATGAGTATCTCAAGGCTAGAGATCACAGAATCACAGAATCACAGAATGGCAAGGGTTGGAAGGGACCTCAGGAGATCATCTAGTCCAACCCTCCTGCTAAAGCAGGTTCACCTAGAGGAGGTTGTACAGGACTTCATCCAGGCGGGCTTTGAATATCTCCAGAGAAGGAGACTCCACAACCCCCTTGGGCAGCCCATTCCTGAGGGCTCTGTCACCTTCAAAATAAAGAACTTCTTCCTCATGTTCAACTGAAACCTCTTATGCTTCAGTTTGTGCCCATTGCCCCTTGTACTGTTGCTGGGCACCACTGCAAAGAGTCTGGCTCTGTCCTCGTGACATCCATCCTTAAGATATTTGTAAGTATTTATGAGATCCCCTCCCAGTCTTCTCTTCTGCAGGCTAAACAAGCCCAGCTCCCTCAGCCTTTCCTCATAGAGGAGATGTTCCAGTCCTCTCATCATCTTTGTTGCCCTCCTCTGGACTCTAGGAGTTCCTCATCTTTCTTGAACTGGGCAGCCTAGAACTGGACACAGTAGTCCAGGTGGAGTCTCACCAGGGCAGAGTAGAGGGGGAGAAGAACCTCCCTCGACCTGCTGGCCACACTCCTCTTAATGCACCCCAGGATGCCATTGGCCTTCTTGGCAACAAGGGCACCCTGCTGGCTCATGGTGAGCTTGTTGTCCACTAGGACTCCCAGGTCCCTCTCAGCAGAGCTGCTTTCCAGCAGGTCATCCCCCAGCCTGTACTGGTGCATGGGGTTCAATCTTCCCAGGTACATCACTCGACACTTGCCCGTGCTGAACTTCATTAGGTTCCTCTCCGCCCAACTCTCTAGCCTGTCCAGGTCCTGCTGAATGACAGCACAGCCTTCCGGCATATCAGCCACTCCTCCCACTTTTGTGTCATCAGTGAACTTGCTGAGGGTACACTCTGTCCCATCATCCAGGTCATTGATGAATAAGTTGAACAAGGCTAGGATGACTACTGAGCCCTGGGGAACTCTGCTAGGTACCGGCCTCCAACTAGACTGCGCCACTGATCAGAACCCTCTGAGCTCTGCCATTCAGCCATCAAGTCTGTACATCCTTTAAACAAGGAAGATTTTCAAACCCTATATCTCAGGTTTGTGAGACAATTAGTCTTGGGCACAGCTAGATTGTTTCTCTAATTAGCCAACCTAATAAGTCTTCTCACCGTATTTTGTTGCAGCTCTTAGTTTCCATGAAACCTGATACTGTTGTCTGATTTGATGCTTGTTAGGTTTACAGTTTTAAATGTCATTAGTTTTTACATATTCCCAGTGGCTATGCTTATAAAATACTAAAGCTATGTATTTGCCTTGTATCAGGGAACCCTGGGGGTAATAAAAGCTTCTCTTGCTTCCTGTTTTCATAGTCTTGATGATTTTGGCCTACAATGCTGTGTAGGAAGAACTTCAGTGATGCAGTCGCCTAGTGCTGTATTGGTATTAGTCTGAAGTCAGATCAGGTGGCCTAAGTCACTTTAGTCATGAATGGTCTCCCTTGCCTTGCTTGTAATACCTGAGGGATTAATAATTTCCATCTACATGGTACCTTATATTTAATTTCTGTTGTTTCAATTGGTCTCTATGGTCATTGGTTGTAAATTTTCATCACTTCTGTTTTTATTAGGAAAATGCCACTTAGCAGAATGCTGAATTCTGGTTTCTTTTTTTTTTTCTTTTTTTTTTTTTTCTTGGGACTCTGCCAAATGTTTTGCACAGGAAGGATTTTCATAAGACAGAATTTCATGTGAGGAGAGATTTGGTTCAAGAAAAGCCAATACTGACATATGAATCAAATGAACCAAACACTCACCTCTCGAGAGTTTCTGATTTAGATGTTTAATCAGACTTCCCAAACATTTACCAAATGGCCTGATGATTATGTTACAAGATAGACTTGGTCTGTCTAGCCATCTAGCTATTTAATATTTTAAGGAGTAGAGCTGTTCCAACAGAAAACATAGAAATTGACTGTTATTGGGGTTTTTTTTGTGCATCTGTGCACACCCCCCCCACCACCTCCCTTTACTACTTCTCAGCTAGATCTGTTTTGAAACATTATTTCTGGAACAAGCAAGTGTGTGGTGTGGCTGATTTTTTCTGACTGCATCCTTTTGCCATTACTGGCTGTTAGAATATTCCTGTGTCTCTGTGTTGTGTACGTCCATGTTCAGAATTACTTCTTATCTGGTGATGAAAAGTCAGCATTCAACAGTTAATAGAAAGCAAATTCACCTTCCTTAGGATACTGGTCACATGCAAGCCTGATAATTCCTTTTAAACACCATTTGTGTTAGAAGGGTCTATCTGAAATCTGACTTGACTAAGCAATCGTGGAATGGGATACTAACACTGGCATTATATTTAATTAGTGAAGGCAAGATCCTTCCTTTTGAGAGTCATTAATTTGTTGCATTGATCAACCCTTAGCAAACTGAAGGGCAAAACCAATTCCATCTTCTGTGTCAAAAATATCTGTCAACAAATCCATTGCTGTTTGTAATTCCTGAACCTCTGGAATTTGACGTAGACAGCATAGTGGAAAGCACAAAATAGTTTCATTTGACTTTATTGGCTTTGTTAATCACTGGAAGGTCATTTAATGAAGTTTGTGAAATTCAGTTTTTATGAAATAAACTTTTTCATAGTATACTATGTAAAAATACATATTTTAATATAAATAGAAAAATAAAATTTAAGAGTAAAGTATAGAAAACAGTTTCTTGCAGACAGCTTTGTCAGTGTAATGGCTATAATTAAAATTTGCTGTCATACAGTCCTTCAAACAGCCTGCTTTTGATAGTACACCAATGCAAGATCACGTAGTTGTCTAATCTCATTGTTGAATAAGCAGTGATCATGAGTTGAACATATACTACAGTAATGATCCAATAACACAACAATGTGTGGGTTTTAATTTTTTTTTTGTTCAATATAATGAGGCATGGTGAAGCTTTCTTTTGGTTTATATAACAATTTCACTGGCAATCTTAGGACATATAATTAAAGAGGAATATCAAAGGAATAAAGTTTCTGTGTGCCAGATGTAATCTTAGCTATGAGTCCTCAAATAAAGATGGAATGAAACTTTGAAAATTATAAACCAAAAATAGAAATTCATTAAAGACTATAGACTCAATCTGATGCTGTGTGTCATTAATGTTTCTGGTTTTTAATTCCCCTTATAATGCCTTAGTAATGTGAAATAGTCATGCTGAGGCACAGTCTCTCATACCCTGAGAAAGTGTGTGGTTCTGTCACCCATATTCTCTGCCAGGCTGTGATTAGCTATTGACAATTAACAAAGCGCCTTTCAGGTGTTTGCTAGGTTTACCACTTACATTATGCATACAGGGAAAACCTGCTAGACAAAAAGGTTGTCAAATGTACACATGCAATGTTTAGAAAATATCTGCTAGTTTGGATGAGCAGAGGCCCAGATTTTCAGGAGCTCAAAGCAGAACCTCATTCAGTTTGAAATAAAGACAGTTGCCTGTGGACACGCATGGTAAGATACCATCTCTAAAAGTTAGCACATAAGGTAACACAGCTTCTAATGCATTACATTTTCATTTGCAAAAAGCACACTTGAAAAAGGAAGGCTACTAATATTGCAAAACCACTTACCAATAAGGAGGTGTTAGACAACAACAATATAATGATCTTGGTTTCTTGATTATGCTGTCAGATACTGTATTTTCTGCTAAACTCCTGCATCATGAGAAAGATATTCAATATTTACTTCGATCACCATTATTCTCTACATGGCTTTACTTACTTGTCGCACATAGTATGAGTCCTGAACTTTATTAACTCCTTTGTTTGCTTTTCTTTCCAGGGTGCTTATCAGCATAATTGATTACTTAACAAACATTATCAAACCCATCTTCCCAGTTCTTCTTTGGAAGTGGAAGTGGTATGTCTCTGGGGTGGGTTGACCCTGGCTGGATGGCCAGGGACCCACCAAAGACACTCTTTCACTCTCCTCCTCAGCTGGACAGAAGAAAGAAAACATAGCAAAAGGCTCGTAGGTCGAGAGCAAGACAAGGAGAGATTACTCACCCATTACTGTCATGGGCAAAATAGACTCGACTTGGGGAGATCAGTTTAATTTATTAGCAATCAAATCAGAGTAAGACAATGAGCAATAAACCCAAATCTTAAAAACCCCTTCCCTCCACCCCTCCCTTCTTCCTAGGCTCAACTCTACTTCCAATTTTCTCTATCTCCTCCCTTTGAGCAGCGCAGGGGGACAGGGAATAGGGGTTATGGTCAGTTCATCACATGTTGTCTCTGCCTCTCCTTCCTCCTCAGTGAGACCACTTCTCACACTCTGCCCCTGCTCCAGCCTGGGGTCCCTCCCATGGGAGACAGTCATCCACAAACTTCTCCAGTGTGAGTCCTTCCGATGCGCTGCTGTGTGGGTCTTTCCAACAAGGTGCACTCTTTCAGGAACAGACTGCTCCAGCGTGGGTCCCTCATGGGGACACAAGACCTGCCAGAAAACCTGCTCCAGAATGGGGTCCGGTCTCCATGGGTCCACAGGTCCTTCCAGGAGCCTGCTCCAGCATGGACTCTCCATGGGGCCACAGGGTCCTTTGAGTGCATCCACCTGCTCCAGCATGGGGTCCTCCCTGGGCTGTAGGTGGAGATCTGCTCCACTGTTGGCTTCCGTGGGCTGCAGGGGGACATCCTGCCTCACCATGGGCTGCCCCAGGGGCTGCAAGGGAATCTCTGCTCCAGCGCCTGCAGCGCCTCCTGCCCCTCTTGCTGTACCAACCTGTGTGTCTGCAGAGTTGTTCTTCTCACATATTATCACTCCTCTCCTCTGGCTGCTGTTCTTGAACCACAGGTTTTGGGGGGTTTTGCCCCTTCTTAAATAAGTTATCACAGAGGTTCTACCACCTTTACTGATTGGCTCAGTCTTGGCCAGCGACGGATCCGTCTTGGAGCCAGCTGGCATTGTCTCTATCAGACATGGGGGAAGCTTCCATCAGCTTCTCATAGAAGCCAACCCTCTAGCCCACCCTGCTACCAAAACCTTGCCATGCAAATCCAATACAGTCTTAATTTTTTAGACGGAGAAACCTTGTCCAGTGAGAGAAAAGATAACATTTTCAAACTGTCAGGAATGCCTGACACTTCAATGTTGGGTACCAAATCTGAGGTCTTTCCCTTAGGTCTGTGCTACATTTTAAGTAATTTCTACAGCTGGGAATGTGGGTAATTTATGCACGCTCTAAGGTGGTGGAGTGCTCTAAAAGGGAAAGCTGCAGCCATTTTTAGGAGGACCCCAGTACTAAGGTAGATGGAACTCGTTGAAACCCACATTTGAACTGTGGTTCAGAAAGCTCACAAGAGGGAGATGGACATAGAAAATAAGGTCTGTAAAATAATCCAGTCATGTCCATGTAGCTGGCGTCAAGTTATGTGTTGTGGCTAACATGAAAGAGATATAATGTTTTCTGCTACCTGTGTTCTGTCAAACAATACAAATAATGATAAAGAAATTTTGTAAAAATACAAATTGGCTTCTTAATAGCTTTTGTGGTGTTAGTATGCATGTATACATACAAATAAAATAGAATAAATGTTGGACAGATGCCTTTAACTTCACTACTTTTCACTATGGTACATGTCTTATTTAACCTTTTTCTAGAATATTTTTTCTGAGTAATTTTTGGGCTCCCTGAAATAACTGTGACACTGAAGTGTTTTCCATACTTCTATTTTTAGAGTTCACTTTATACAATGCTTATCTGTAAGCCTAGGGAACCTCTTTTCAATTACTGTTAAGTGCTTCAAACTTCCCACTTTAACATTCAATTTTTTTTCTTTGCTTTGGTAACTTTTCATTTACATGTTTATTAACTTTCACTAAATCAATTATTTGTTACATTGATAGGCATAACATATAAATTATTGTAATTAGTTTTATTGGAATGAATAACAAATAATTTTTTTTGATAAATCACTTATTACTACAGTTTTACTCAGGCACCAAAGTTTGCATTTCAATTTGAGAATATTCGCACTGTTTTATTTTATATTTTCCTGCATTCTTAAGAATGTGAAAATCCACTGTTTATTTTATTATTTCTTATACATTTTAGTTGAGACAACTGAACAAATTATTCATTTTCTGGAAATTATGTACTTTCAGTAAAATATTAACATCCCCAAAAAAAAGCCAGAACATCTGAGGTTGGCAGGGATCTGTATTCCAATCTCCCTGCTCAGGCGGGGTCAGTTGGAGAAGTCACCTACGATTATGTCCAGCTAGGTCTTGAATATCTCCCCAGATAGAGACTTCACAACCTGTCTTGCAACCTGTTCCCTGTTAGACCACCCTCACAGTAAAAAAGTGTTTTCTTGTGTTTAGATGGAATTACCTTTTTAAAAATATGCATCACCTAGTCCTGTCAGTGGGCACCACTGAGAAGAGTCTGGCTACCTCTTCTTCATTGCTTCTTAGCAGGTATTTATACACAAGGATAACATCCCCCCAGTCAGGCTGTTCTTCAGGTTGATTAGTCCCAGCATTCTCACCCTGTCATTATATGGCAAATGCTCCAGTCCCTTAATGATCTTCGTGGCCCTTCATTGGACTCTCACTAGCATGTCCATACCTCTCTTGTGGTAGGAAGGCTCAGAACTGACACAGTACTGCATGTGTGGCCTCACCAGTGTTGAACAGAGGGGAAGGATCACCTCCCTTGACCTGCTGGCAACACTCTTTCTAATGTAGCCCAGGAGGCTGTTGGCTGCCTTTGTTGTGGGAGTGCATGGCTGGCTCATAATCAGTTTGTTGTTGACTGGGACACCCAGGTCCTTCTCTGCAAAGAAAGCTGCTTTCCAACTGATTGGTCCCCAGCATGTACTGGTGTCTGGGGTTATTCCTCCCAGGTGCAAGACTTTGCATTTCCTTTTGTTAAACTACATGAGATTCCCCAACTGCACAATTCTTCAGATTGTCCAGCTTCCTTGGGATGGCATTACAACCTTCTGGTGAATCAGCCACTCTTCCCAGTTTTTGTCATCTATGAACTTGCCAAACCATTAGTTAGAAATGGCTTCCAAGATTAGTTGCTCCATCACCTTCCTAGAGACTGGTGTGAGGCTTATCTGTTTTTCCTCAGACCTTCCTTCTTGCTGTCATGGTTTAACCCGGCTGGCAACTAAGCACCACGCAGCCGCTCGCTCACTCCCCCCCTCCCTCAGTGGGATGGGGGAGAGAATCGGAGAGAAGAAAAAAAAAGTAAGACCCGTGGGTTGAGATAGAGACAGTTTAATAAGAGAGAAGAATAACAATAGTGATAATAATAATGGTAAGAGAATATACAGAATATATAAAACAAGTGATGCACAATGCAATTGCTCACCACCCGCTGACCGATGCCCAGTCCGTCCCGAGCAGCAATCGCTCCCCCTGAGCCGCGATCACACAGCCCGAGCTGTGATCACTCTGCCCATGACTGACCAACTGACTAACCCCCCCGAGCATGACGTTATATGGTATGGAATAGCTCTTTGGACAGTTTGGGTTAGCTGTCCTAGCTGTGCTGTACTCCCAGCTTGTTATGCACCTGGCTGAGCAGGAGAAGCTCAAAAAGTCCTTGAGTAGTCTGAGCACTACTTGGCAACAACAAAAAACATCAGTGTGTTATCAACATTCTTGTAGTACTAAATCCAAAGCACAGCACTATGCTAGCTTCTGTGAAGAAAATTAACTCTATCCCAGCTGAAACCAGAACACTTGCACTTCTTGAAGACAGGAGTGACATGTGCTTTCTTCCAGCCTCCAGAAACCTCTTCCAATTGACATGACCTTTCAAACATAATTGAGAGTGGCCTCACAGTGATGTCAGCCAGCTCCCTCAACACTTGTGAATGCATCCTGTCAGGCTTATGGATTTGTGTATGTTGTTTGTTTAAAACAGTATCCTCTAACCTGATCCTCCTCCACTGAGGGTAAATTTTCCTTCCTCCAGACTTTCCCTCTGGTCTCAAGGCCCATGAAGGCTAATATTATTGCTAAAGATTGAGGCAAAGAAGGCATTGAGAACCTTGGCCTTTTGCATGTCCTTTGTGACCAAGTCCCCAGCCCCATCCAGCAATGAACCCATGTTTTCCCTAGTCTTCCTTCCTGCTTATGTACTTGTAGTATCCTTTCTTGTTGCCTTTGACACCCCTTGACAGATTCAGCTGCAGGTGGACTTTGACTTTCCTAACCCCATCCCTGCATGATTGAACAGCATCTTTATACTTCTTCCAGGTCATCTGTCCCTCATTCCAGCTCTTGTACACTTTCTTTTTAAATCACAAGCTCAATATGAGTGAGCAGTGTGCTGCTGCGGCCGAGAAGGCCAATAGGATGCTGGGTAGCATCAAAAAGGGCATCACCAGCAGATATAAAGAAGTCATTATCCTACTCTACTCAGCACTTGTCAGGCCACACCTGTGTACGTTTCTGGTCCCTGCTAAACAAAAAAAGATGTGGACAGGCTGGAAGCAGTCCAGAGAAGGGCCACCAAGATGATCAAAGGCCTGGAAAGCTGGCCATGTGAGGACAGGCTGAAAAAAACAGGTTTGTTCAACCTAGAGAAAAGGAGACTTAGAGGGGATCTCATCACGATGTACCAGTACCTAAGGGGTAGCTACAAGGAAGATGGAGGCTCCCTTTTTACAAGCAGTCACATGGAGAGGGCAAGGGGGAATGGACACTAGTTGCTCTTGGAGAGATTCTGATTAGACACGAGAGGGAAATTTTTCACAGTGAGAGCAGTCAACCATTGGAATAATCTCCCCAGGGAAGTGGTAGACTTCATCACATTGGACACTTTTAAGACTCAGCAGGACAGGGTGCTGGGCCATCTTGTCTAGACTGTGCTATTACCTAGGAAGGTTGGACTAGATCATCCTTGAGGTCCCTTCCAACCTAGGATTCTATGATTCTATAATTCTACAATCTGAGTTCAATCAGGAGCTCCTTGCTCCTCCATACAGGGCCTCCTGCCACCTCTGCTTGATTTCCTACTTTTTGGGACGGACCATTTTTGAGCCTGGGGGAGTTTAACAACCAGCTTTTCTGGACTTTTCTCCCTAGGGTCTTATCTCATGGGATTCTTCCAAGCAGATCTCTGAAGAAGTTAAAGTCTACTTTCTTGAAATCCAGGATGTGATCCTGGTTTTTTGCCCTGCTCCCTCCTCTCAGGATCCTGAACCCCACCACCTCATGGTCTCTACAGCCAAGACTGCTCACAACTTTCACATGTACAGACAGTTTTCCCTTTTTTCTAAGTATGAAGTCCACTTTTCATTGTTGACTCCTTGATCACCTGAAAGTTGTTCTCAACGCACTTCAGAAATGTCCTAGATTGTTTATTTTCTGCTGTGTTTTTTTTTTTTTTTTCCCAGCAAATATCAGGGTGCTTAAAGTCCTACATGTAAACCAGGGCCTGTGAATGTGAAGCTTCTTCCAGTATTTTGGGAAAGGCCTCATCTTCTTCCTGATAAGAACATCTGTAGCAGATATACACCACAACAGCACCTGTGTTGGTCTGCCTGCTAATCTTGAACTATATCGTCTCAACTGGCTCTTAAACAGACCCAAGGATAGGACACACTCCATGCACTTCCATGCCATCCACTGCTCTCTCATACACCCTCTTTTTCTTCTCAGTGTATGCTTCTTAAAGAGCCTGTAACAATCCATTGCAGCACTCCTGTCATGTGAGCTGTCCCACCATATCTCTGCAATCCCAAAGAGGTCACAGTCCTGTAACTGTACGTAGACTTCTAACTCCCACTGTTTTTTTCCCATGCTAGGTGCGTTAGCATAGAGGAACTTCAGAGAGGCATGCAAGTGTGCTGATTCCCCATAACAGGTTTGACAGCTTTCCCCATTACATTTGTATTCATTTCTTTCAGGAAGGAACACTTTGCTTTCTTTAAAGGAGGATGAGAGTCTCAGCACAACTCTGTCATTTGGACTCCAGCTTTAGGTAATAGCTTATATCTTTTTTTTTTGCACACCACATGAGTTACACTAATGTAGACTTCTTTACTCAGACAATAATATATTGATAATATTTTTGAAACTGGGAAAGGTTTCAGAAGCAGGAGTTAGAAGCTACTACATAGCATTGATCTCATGTTAGTTGAGATGAGACATTTGACCATAGTTGTTCTAGACAATAGTACACTAAAATTTTCTGACTTTCACATCTTGTGCTTGGTTGCAGTTTACTAACTTTCAGCATTATAAATTTTTGAACTAATATAAATGATATGAAGTGTCAATAATTCTGATGTACCTTAGTAGTGATGGAAGATTGTTTAAGATTAGTTAGCAAGTTTTTAATTTAAACATGAAAGAAAAAAAAAAGGTAACGTTTGCAACCTTGTAAGCAACTATTTCCTCTCCTTGTTCTTTTTCTCTGCTTTCCCCTGGTTTCAGCTGCAGTTCAAAGATGAAAATCAAATTATTGAAATGAGTGGAAAATTTGACTTATTTTCATGTCTGTCCAGAAACAAGAATTTATAGACTTGAAAAATATGAAATTTGGAACTAGATTACACCTATTCTTTTTCCACTTGAAGCACCTAGAGATTTCAGAGACTAAACTTGTGAACAGGGGCATTATTACTCAGATAATAAAAATGCTGATATCCTGTCTGTAGTCAGTACAGAATTTTTGAGAAGGGTTGTGTGACTTCAGAATACAACTATACACATGTACCTTCTGTACTGCGAGCCTTGCAGAAGTCATTGTACTTGAGGAGTTATATCTGTTCTATTTGGCCTCGTACTTAGGGCTTGAGAAACCCGTGTGTTATTAACATAACCTGTATCTTACAAGATGTTTAAGAAAGGTAAACTGTGTGGATCAAGGGGTGGAAGGTAGTGATCCTAACCAGAAGACCATTGCACATTAAGGAATCAGTGATCCACATCATAGTTAACCTCTGTCCATGGAGGGGATGTGTGAAGCATGGCATAGGAAAATCCATCCAGCAGCTGTAGGAATGTGGGGTTACCAAGTACCTAAAGGGACAAAAGATTTACTCACTATATATATCGCTCTTTTAATTTTATCTCATTAAACAGATATTTAATCAAGTCGTCTGTTGTTGGGCCTTTCTTACTGAGCTGAGGATCAATCTCTCTCTCATTCTGTCCTCTCCCTCCTCCCCCACTGTTACAAAACACCTTTTTGGCTTTCTGCTTAAAGATAAGAAAATGTGTTTGTTAAATGCCAGAATGATGATTAAAATGCTGTCATTTAACATTTTTACCTACCTGGATGTAGATGTTTAAAATAATCCTCTAAAATACTAGTGCTGAACTTGAAAAAAGCAAATTACTAAGACAAGAGAGTTTATAATGCAACATTTGGTATACTGAAGGAAATTATTGTATTTTCAGGCAATTCATTACACTTTTGAATATGCTGAAGTTTTTGATGGGCTGAATGAACCAAATTCTGAACAATGAAAATAATAGTAGTATACTGTATTCTGCAGTTTCTGAGCAACAGTTAGGTACTCCAAGCGTATAGAACATGATTTTAATTTCTTCAGCAATAGTAGAGTTAATCATTCCCATTGTATTGATGAAATGAGATATGGTGATGTATATAATCCTAAAGAGAGTGCTAACACAAAGCCCGTTCATCACTTAAATATAAGGTTGAACTGGAACTGCTTTTCAGTGTAACTTTTTGCATGCAGTTTTAACTCCTCCCTCTTCCCCACCCTCATTCTTGATGTAAATGGAGTATTAAAAGTACTTTGTGAAATCCCCAGCACTGTCCTGCCTTTAGAGTAATTAATGAGGCTGCAGGAAATCTGGATTCAAACACTGGTAGTTTAAGACATTTGGAGATGTCCTGACTTCCATGTCTTATGTTTAATCTCTGGTGAACACTTAATTGTTTCTTTCTCTTGCATGTGAGAAATGATGCTGGTTTTATATGCAAGTGGAGTTAAAGTAACATGAAACTATGGAGCTACCCGCTTTCTCTTTGTTGCTTTGGCAGTTTTACCAGGGCAATAAATGTCACCCTCTATTCCAAGTTTGCTGTTTGTGCATATTTCTGTGGTTTTCCAATGTATGGATATTTCATGTAATTTAATTTCAGTTTAAATCAGAAATCTGATTTTATTTCCTGCAGGTGAGTTGATTTCTAGAGATGATGTAGTTTTAGAGTTCTACTGTAAGAACAGGGACCATCAAGGGTAGGCTTTTTATTCTGATTCATCCTTTACCTATACTTTATACATGCATTTTCTCCTGCTGTTTTTACACATTTCCAAAAAGAAAACATCAAGGAAATATATAGCCTGGAATATATAAAAGTATAACTAGACCAAATTCTGTATCATTGTTTATAAATAAATGTATTTTCTTTTTTTTTTTGGTCCTCCATAAAAGATTAGTATCTGCAAATTCATGTCACGCAGCATTGCATTTTTATCTCTGGTAATTTTAGTAGCATATAATAAAGAGCTTAAAAAGGGGCATTTTCTTAACAATGTCATTTTTTACTAGATTGCTTGCATTTCCCACTTTGTATGTGATAGTACAGCTTAAAAACAGCTAACTGCTAGTCATGAATGATAGACTTGTGAAGTTAATGTTGTTACAGCAATTAAGTACTTTTATCTGGACTAGGACACAGTAAGAAAATCATTAGACAGTTTTGATATGCATGAAGAACATAAAAAGTATTTGTATATGATTCCAAGAGGGCAAACATTAATTGGAAGCAAAGTATAGCCTTGGGGTATTGTAAGAAGGCTCTGATTACAAGCAGAAGATGTGCTTTCTTTCTTTTACTGCTGCTTTTCTTTTAAAAAAGGATTGAAGTATAAAGCTTTTAAAGACTTATGACTTCTTTTCGTAATGCTGCATCTGGTGATTCAGCAGCAGGGTTGCTACATTTTGGAAACACCATCTTAGCATCCAAAGTGGACTAATAATTTCCATGTTTGGAGGTTTTAGATAAAGGTGCACTCTCTGTTATTCGATACTATTCATAAACAGTGGAAGTTTACACTGTAAACATATATGTACATATATTTACAGCTGAGCATCTATAGAAAGTGACTATGACCAAAATTTCATCTTCATGTATAAGTGACATTTTTCTAAAGAACAGAAGGGATTGTTAATGTTTCTTTTATTCAGATTTCACTTTTCTCTCTCTTTTTCTCCAGTGTATGTATATATATAAACTGCATCACAGTAAGTAAATAATCTGAAATTGAAAAGCCTGTCCAGAACAGAGCTGACATATGGGAAAACAACACTGTCCAGAATAATTCTTCTGCTTATTTTAAAGAAGAGCTTTTTACAATATGAGAATGCTGTAACAAGTGGTCTTTAAATGTGACAGCTCTGGAAGGAGAGTTCCTTAATATTCCAGAGAACTAGCATTTACAGCTCAAAACTGATCTGACATATTTATACAAGCCAAAGGTGGATTGCCCATGAGATCAGAAAACAAGCATATAGATGAAGATATCTGAAGGTGAGCAGGGACGATACTTTTCACACAATGAGAAAATTCTGGTGGCTTCCTGGTGCTTAAAACTTACCCCCGATATAACTGTAGTCTTGTATAGAGATTAAGAGGTTTTTTCTGTTTGGATTTGATAACTGAGAACACCCTCATGTGTGTTTTGTATTTGCATTTCAGGATCACTTAAAATGTGCACCAAAGGCAGATTCTGGATCTGTTTCTCCTCTGGGGCAGATGGTAGCGCAGGGAGAAATGCTGCAGATTGTCTCTCTGTGTGGGAGCAGCCCCTGTGGGAGTTTGAACTGGTGGTCCCCCAGGATTTTCTGAGGTCTGTGGGACTTAGAGCAAACTCCACTGCAGTGCAATTAAAGGTGGCATGTTCATAAATGGCTCCACTAATCATAGGCATGTCTGTAAGCCACACATCATCATCCACTAACGTGTATTTCATGAAGAATAAACCTAGCTGACTAGAGAAAGGACATTGCTTGTATGAGAGCTGTTGCTTTTGACTCTTAAAGAGGAGGTCATTATAAATAAAAGCAGGCTTAATTATTACCCAGTCTGGCCCCAAGACCTCTGATGCCCTAGGCAAAGAAGAAAATGTCTCTGTACCCTGGCATCTAGGTAGGCATGTAAGCAGCCAGCACATATTTTGCAGCCCTGCTGTTTTGTTGCCCTAGGCAACCAGCTGTTCCTGGGCAGTACCGGCAGTCCTGAACTCCAGACAGCTAAATTACCTGCAGGATGGCAGTCTCTCCTTTTATCTTAAGGCTTATATTATTTGGAATAAGATTTAGTAGCACACATCTTCACAAATAATCATTAGGTTTATTAACTGTTGGTTTGTGCTCATGTGGGATAAATACTTCATGTAATAAAATGGGGATTATTCTTGTGATATCAGTGAGAACAACATAATTTAGCTGAGATAAAAATAACTTGTTGGATATGGAATAGAGAAAATTCCATTTTGAAATGACAATGCAGTCACTCTGACATCCTTCTTCACCCTTTGAATCATGTCTCAATGCTGAATACTGAGTTAGTACAAAGACGGTGTGTTAGAATTAATATAGAAAAAATAATGACAAATATTGTCAGCTGCTTTTGTCACCTTAGCATGGGTCTGCAGAACATGCAGGAAATAACACCACTGAACAATGGCCAATGGTGGAATGATTTAAATTCATGACTGCTGGTTTTAACATGTTCCAAATATGATTAACCAGTAGGGTACTGGTTCAAGTGTGTTCATTTTCTTTGAGTGATCAAATGATGACTGTCCCCAGACAAACTATGATCAGAGGGAATCGTGATCAAGAGCTTTGCCTATGCAGAGATTTTACTGAGAAGAAGGGACAATTGTAAGTCGAATTATTTACATTTGAAAAATTCGTCCTGGAATTATGCTAATGAAATATTTTTCAGTTTAAAAAGGTAACTTTGGGGCTTTTGGTCAGCCACAGCAATTTCTGGAACAGAAATCAATACTTTTCATGAAAACTGTTTTGTTTTGTCAAAAATCCTGCTTTCTGTCTGAAAGAAAGGCACACAAATATCTGTAATATACTCATGTCTAAAGAAAGGCAAGGAAGGGAATATCAGCATAATTATTTTGTTTTAATGAATGCAAAGAACTTTTAAAGTTTAATATTATTATTATTATTCTCTATCTATTGTTTGATGCTGTTGTTCACAGTGCAAGGTCTAAGATTCAATTTTAAGTCCTGTGGGTCATCCACTGAGTTGTTATACATATGTAAAGTGTCCAGCCTGATTCAGCTCCTATATGTACAGCAACTGCAGTGTGGGGGGTTGACCTTGGCTGGATGCCAGGTGCCACCAAGCTGCTCTATCGCTCCCCTCTTCAGCAAGACAGGTGGAGAGACAATGAGATGGAAAAGAAAGAAAACTGTGGGTCAAGATAAAGGCAGTTTAATAATAAACAAAAGCAAAGGCCGCGCATGGTAGCAAAAGGAAAATAGATCTTATTCTCTACTTCTCGTTAGCAGGTGACGTCCAGGTGCTTCCTGGGAAGCAGGGCTTCAGTATACATAGCTGTTGCTCCAGAAGACAAAATGTCACAAAAGATGAATGTCCCCCCTCCTCTTCCTTTTCCCTTAGTTTTTAGATCTGAGATGACCTCATATGGTATAGAATATCCCTTTGGTTGGTTTGGGTCAGGTGTCTTGGCTGCGTCCCCTCCCAAGATCTTGCCCCCATCCAACCCACAGGTGGGGGGGAACGTTGGATACACAGCCTTGATGCTGTTCAAGCACTGCTCAGCAGTAGCCAAAACATTATTGTGTTGTCAACCCCTTTCTACATACCAATAGAAAGCACAGCACCATGCAGCTTGACCCAATACATGCAGCAAAATTCAACCATGACTTGTTGGAATAGAATTTGCTGTGGTTATAATAAGACCTGTGGCTATATCTGCATTCTGAATTCAGTCTGATGTCCATAGAAAAAACTTATAATCACCTTTCCTACATCTACAGAATGATCCGTCTTTAAATGTAATTTTATTTCAGCACCTGACAAAGGCAAACAGCAGAGCATTGTAAGTAGCTGCATTCTATTTTCCAGAAACAGAGTTTGATTTCTTACCATACTCAACATACCAGTTTTGGCTGGGATAGAGTTATTTTCTTCATAGTAGGTCATGCAGTGCTATGTCTTGAACTTGGGACCAAAACAGTGCTGGTAACACAGGGATGTCTTAGTTATTGTGGAACAGTGCTTGCACAGCATCAAGGCTTTTTTTGTTTCTCATGCTGCCCTGCCAGTGAACACGCTGGCGGTGGGCAAGAGGCTGGGAGGGGACACATCCTGGACGGCACACCCCAACTTACCAAAGGGATATCCCACACCATATGACATCATACTCAGCAATAGAAGCTGGAGGGGAAGAAGGAAGAAGGGGGTGCATTTGGAATTATGGCATTTGTCTTCCCAAGTAATAGTTATGTGTGACGGAGACCTGCTTTCCTTGAAATGACTAAGCATCTGCTGGCTGATGGGAAATAGCAAGTGAATTCCTTACTTTGCTTGTGTGTACAGCTTTTGCTTTACCTATTAAACTGTCTTTATCTTAGCTCATAAGTTTTCTCACTTTTATCCTTCCAGTTGTTTCCCCCACCCCAAAGGGTGGAGTGAGAGGCTGTGTGGGGCTCAGCTGCTATCTGTGGTTAAATCATGACATAGTTAACCAAATGTAGTATACAATGTTCTTGACTTGCTTTTTCCATGTTCAGTCATTGCATTCCAATTTTATGGAACTTGTTTTTTTAATATGTCAGGGAAGCCAGCTATGATAGAATCCATAAGTGTATTCACATATTTTCTTGCAGAAAACACCAATATATTTGATAGAAGAACTTGTGGTCCAATCAGCAAGAAAAAGTGGCAACAGTCCTGTAACATAAACAATAATAAAACCCCCTATTTAAGAAGCTTGAAAGTTATGTCCAGAAATAGTTATATGTTTTGACAAAAGGCACAAAACATACTGCCTGTTAAAGGAAAATAATAACATTTGGTTTCTGTGTTGTTTTTCAAGTGTCTACCCTATTTTTCAGCCTTCCACATCCCTGCTCACAACTCCCTGAAACATCACAGTATTTTCTGGGTATAGTTTGCCAGTGTTTTGTTTTGTTTATTGTGAAAGTTAACTATGTGCATCAAAGCAATGGGCATCAGTTATTTCAGCAGAGAAAGAATTTAACCAAAGTACAAGGTCAATACAGGCCCTAGGACAAAGTACAAATGCTGATATTAATGTTTCTATAAATGGCTTACTTAATCATTCAGTGATATATAGCTTCCTTTATTGGAAAACACAGAAGTTGCTTAATAGTCCTTTACGTCAAAACACAATGGTTCAGAGCACAGAGTTGGACTAATGTCGGAATATAAATGTAACAGATGTGCTTTATTGGAGTATACCCTGGAAGGATTACTGGTGTGCAAAGATGAAGGCAGAAATTTGGCCAGAGAATAAAGAATGTTAATCCTTTTGGGATACTGTAAGCATGCAGAAGAAAAGCTGGTGTTAACTGGGATAGGAACAAAGAATACTGTATTATTTCCTTTCAACGCTCAATTTATGTGGAGACATAATAAGACATCTCATCCTATATCTGACAGAATTAATTATTTTGAAAAATGCTTACCACATAAAAATGGTGCTGGTTACAGCATAGTGTATAGAAGTGCATGGGGTAACCATGGCAATTAGAAACATGAAACTAATTAGATGTGCAGAATGTTTTGCTTCAAAACTAGAGCTCAGGTAATCAGGATAGCAAAGGCTTTCTACAGTAAGAGTTTGGTTGAATCTTTAATTATCAAAATAGATACATTTGAACAGACAGCAAAAACACAAAAAAATGCTATTGAACAAGCTGGTTGCAACTGCAGAAGCAGTGGCAGCAGCACTGTGTTTTTTAAAACTAGAAAAAAAAATCTAAACCAATTTATGCATTTGTTATATTATGTTTCTCTTTTTCTTTTTTCTTCCTCACCATGAGAATTACTGCAGAAAGTGGTAGCCTATGTCAATAGGTAAGAGAGATGAGGCTGTCAGGTATGGAAAATTTCAAATGAAAATATGAAGTTTGTGTTGGGGAACATCTGTGACAGTCAGATACTGTTAAGGCATTAACGAGAGAGCCAGCAAGGAAGTCCTAACTAGTTCAATACTCAGTGCTAAAGGAACACTCTGCACCTCTGAAACTTAATGAAATTTTAATAACACTGATTATATTTGATACTGATAGTCAAGAATTTGGTCAATATTCTGTAGCTGAGACAACATTTAAGGGGGTGAATTGTAATTACACCTGTAAACTCAGTAAGAATGGAAGGATGAACATTTTAGTATATTTAACTAATGTAATTTAAAGTAGGAGCATATGAGCATGTGGAGAAGAGACAATGAAATAAAAGAGAGAAAAGTAAGACTTCTCATTGTGCCTTCTTATTGCAAAAATAAAGATACGTTCAAGGATTTTTGAAGGCAATTACTGATAAAAATATTTTTTAAAAAGCTGAACAGTTCAGCTGCAAAACTTACTGCTACTAAATATTATCAAGGTCAAGACTTTGGCACAGTTTAAAAGGGATATAAGTGAAATAAGGTCATAAGGAATATATACAGCATTGTATTCAAAAGATTAACTACAGAAAATCAAATGGAAGATGCCTGATTTCAAGAAACAAACAAGTAATTTTCTTTCTCTGTCTTAGGAAGAAACTTTACCAATTGGTCTTGTGGGATTTATGTACCTTTCACTGAAGAAAATATTCTCTGGAAATACTGATCTGAAAAAGAACTTGCCAACATGATATTTACCTTTCCCTTATGCTCATAGTCCTTAAAAATAACTTTGGTAAAATATTTTGCCCTCAATATTTAAATTTTTAAATCAGCTCCCCAAGCTCAACATATAAAGTGTTTCAGATATGGAAGACAAAGCACTTTTTTCTGTTATGGATTTCAGGTTTTTATTAGCAGTGAAAGTAATCAATTCAGTTTGTACTCAGGAAGTGGATTGGAACACAAGCTTTGTTTTGAAATCTTAATATATCAAATGTGAACTTGATGGATCACAAATGAGATTGTTACCTTAATTCTGTGATCTGAAAAGTGAACTATGTGAAATAAGCCAAGGGCAGGACTTTAAAATCTCTCATGAAACTGCATGTAAATCAGGGCATTGAGAAACCCTGATACACATGTTAGAAACCTTGATCTGCTGTGTATTAATTGCATAGTTATTTCAAAATACACTATTATCACTGACATAAATACATTTCTATAACATTACTCATAGTTTAAACATGAAAGGAGCATTGTGATAAGGTAAGGCAAAGCTAAGCTTTCAAAATTAGCCTGTTCCTTTCCAAAAATTTTTTTGCATGTGCAGCTTGTATATGCAAAATTAGACTTTGCCAGTATCAATCATATTTAAATACTTGTAGGGTTATTTTTGTGCTTTCTATCTGTGCAAAATGCCCTAAGAACTTATTCCTTTCTGTTCTGCATTTACAAATACAAATTAAACTAAGACACTTATAAAAAAATAATTTAAATTACACCTTTCCAAGCTGAAACTTTTGAGTTTCAGTCCAGTGTGATATTTACAGTTGACTTATAAACTATTGAAAATAGGATATTTAATGGAAAGACTCACAGCCTCTTCACTGAAATAATGTGAGTAGCAAAGCCATAACCTAGTGCTTATAAGACTGCCATGCATTTTGCAGTGGTTTGTTTTGTATTCTAATGTATTTAAAATATGTTTCTTCTCAAATTGGTTTTAAACACTGTAATACCATATTTTTAACAAAGTGAATGCAAAAAACTTATTTTATATATTTCCCTTGCTGATATCCATAAATCAGGTATGGTCCAAGCAAGAACAGTATGGGATAGAATTTGTATTCAACCTCTGAAAACCTACTCTAGTCTAATGCCAAATCATGATTGCAGGAGTTAGTCATGAAGAAAATAGAGAAAAAGGAAAGGGAAAGTCAACCTGCAAAAGATCACCTCAGCTGCAGAGCTTGAGTGGAGCATTATTGTACAACACAATTCACTAAGATCATATATGAGATGGATGGTGCATTCTTAATGAAAAGTTTAAGCAGTGTTTAGAAATTAAGCTATTACATTGTACATCAGTTAGAAAAACCTTTCTGAGATCTGAAACAATTTTAGAAAGGCAAATATAGCAATTGTGCACCACAGTGACCCGGATCACAGTATCATTTATTACTCCCAGGAGCAGAGTCTGATAAATGCAATGTAAGGCCTCCTGCCCATATTCTGGTGCCCTCTACTGTCTGTTGCATTTATCATAAGGAATTATCTCTGAAATTGTGGTAAACTAATTGATGCTAAACTAGGTATGATTTTGTTTTCATGTCATTATATTAGAATACATACACAAGATAGATGATTATTATCATATCTTAAAACTTAAAAAAAAAATCTTAAAAGGATGTGGCCATTTCTGTAATCAACTCTGTTCTTACATGAAAAGTTGTCCTATAGCTTTCCGTTGTTCCTGGATTCTGTCCATCTTATGGTTGTAAGTCTGACATTCATCATGGAAATCACCTAGCAAATAAGCTCTCTGAAGCCGTTTCTCATATAATCACCCCTCTTTCTCTGACCTTTCCTGTCATAGTTTGTTACTCTTACTGTTTTCATTCAGTCTTAAATTAATATGTAAAATCTGGGGCAGGACTCTCTTTTTCTGAAATGGACACAAAGAAATGGCCAAGAATCTTACTAGCAATGGGACTTCAGTCTAATAAAAGCTTACAGAGCTTTTGTCAGTCACATAAGTTTCTTATTTTTTTATACAGCACATTACTACATCCTTCTCTATAGTTCCTGTAATTCTTTACAGCACATAAAACCCCCTGTGACATCAAAAAGCTTTGTGACATTTTGATGCTGGTAACTGGTTTTGTAACTGGTTGTTTCTAAGTGATGGAGCATGCAAGTTCTGTGGTTGTGGCCATCAGCCCTGGTTCCCTCCCCCACACCTAGTTTTAGGGACTGATTTAAACATAAGCTGTCCCTCTCTTATTCCTCCACTTCAGGGAGAAGAAGGAGCATCGTTCACACCCATGTTGTCATCCTTGCAGTCAAGGTCAAACAAGAGCTCTCCTAACAAGGGGCCAAGAGTGGAAGAGAATGCCTCATCCCTTGATTTAGGTCAGCCAATGTTTCTCCTTTAGTAACGCTCTTCAGCACATGCTAGCTCATAACTCTTCAAGAAACCAAGAGTATTAAACATTGATCTCTTCCTGAAAATAAATATTTTCTTCAGCTTGAGTAAATCATAATATCTCAATGATTATCCTGTCTCAGTAACTTGGCTTGCATGATATGTACAATGTCACTAACATTTGCTAAACTGTTATGAAGAGAGACCTGAAAAATGGTTGTGGTGTTTCACAAAATTTTTTGTCTAGAAAAAAGAAAAATTTTAAATAACTAAAGATTCTTTAGCTAGCAAAGAAACATCTGACATAGGTGTGGTGGAGAAAAAGAGCAAACACAAAAATAATGTGGTAAATGCATATTTTGCAATACTGCAGCTTTAAAACTGTTTTGTATTTTAGTAGTAAAAGTTACAGAGAGACACCATTTAAATAAAAATTTATCTTTTAGTGAGTAGAAAGAATGAGTAGAAAGACTGGTGATGACCCTGTTAAAAAAGGAAGAATATCTTTTTTCTAAATGATGAATGAATAACCTGACAATTATTTTAGAAAGTGGCAGAAGGACTAGTAGTGCTACAAGATAGTATTATTAATTAAAATATAGCCCCAAGGCAAGGGTCCTCTTTTGATAGAAATGCAAACAAATGTGCAATTTTAAGGAAATTTTACAAAGAGTAGAGGAAGAAAACACAAAAAAACCCCACCACAGTAGAATACATTCTGGTTACCTCTACATGCCAAAGGTGCAGATCCTATTAGCTATGCACTTGCTATGTCACCAGGCTCACCTACTGTTGCTTTCTATTCTGTGTTTCATGGAGAGTCTTAGTATGCCACATGTGGAAGGTGTCATGCTGTCAGCGATGGTCCTCATTCTTTTGCAAAGCAATATGAAGTCCGTTGATATTTTAAAACTATATGACTTAAAGTGAAGTAATTGTGGGCTTATGAAAAATCACCCCATTGTTGTGTAATCAATTTTATTGGCATGAAGACAGCTCCCAAACTGAACAAATGACATAAATTTGCTTTCCATGCTCTGGAGATTTCAAATACTAATATAGGTAAAAATAGGAAAGGTGGACAAAGAATGGGAACTATACTCTTTCTGTGCCAAGATGTACAGAGCTAGAGAGAAGGCCCCCACATGGAGACAAGCACTTAGAGGACTTGAAGAGTGCTGCTTGTGACCAGTCAGCCAGTTGAACCTACTGTGCCAGGTGTTTGTTGGCAGGGGTCTGTTCAGCTTCACTGAGTTGAGCCACCTTGTATCAGATGAGAGCTAAGTCCAGTGTAAAGATGTCTGGTAACTGATAAATGAGAGGGCATAACCATTGGCTGCATGTTCTGTTTTTCAATCACTCGTAAGCAGGATTTACAACATAAACTCTCACATGTGACCAACTTTCTGTCAAGCAACTGTGCTGCTGCCCATTGAACTACCAAGAACTTTTAGTCTGTACAGGGCATCTGATTGTACTTTTCACCAATGATAAGCAACAAAATATATGTCTCAGATATCCACTTTACATTATTGAAGATAAAGAAAGTAATTAGAATTAGAGCCCTGTGAGTTCTCTAATTAAGAAAGAATCTCAGTAACAATGAAGGCAATCCATTTGTGTCATACTGTTTGCTTTTGTACTCTCATTCATTATTGTCAGGTTATGATCACAGTGACCCTTGGAGTTTTGCAAAGTTC
The DNA here is from genome assembly GCA_017310255.1 of Butorides virescens. Taxonomy (NCBI): domain Eukaryota; kingdom Metazoa; phylum Chordata; class Aves; order Pelecaniformes; family Ardeidae; genus Butorides; species Butorides virescens. The sequence goes on from JADKXX010000460.1 coordinate 33,249, forward strand.
ACCAGTAATTATTTCAACACATTCATTTTAAGAAGGACCTGTCTTTCACCTTGGCAGTATTCAGCTGTAAATGCGCTCTCCTTTTTTAACTAAATCAAGCTGTAATACTTACAACTTGAGCTGGGAAAGAAGGGCATTGGTAGCACGAGTCATACACAGATGAATATAGAGGCTCCTAAGTTAAAATATGCTCAGACCTCTCCAAGAACTTCTGAAGATCTTTACAAAGTGTGTTGAGATCTTCAAAAGAGATCAGGCCTTTTTACAGTCACAGCCTGTGATGATTTATTAAACACAGATTAGGAGTCCATTCACGTGCTGTTTTGAAGCTTATTGTATTTTCACTCATTGAGAAATTAAAACAAAGGATAGGGTCCTCATTCACTGAAGAATTTCCTGATGGACTATTTTCAAAGAAAACTAGAATTGAAAGTGTACTGATATCTATGACAAATATTTATTTTACAGTTAACTTATAAGGAATGTGTCTCTGAGAGACTCCAACTGAGGGTGGAGTAGAATTAGAGAGAGACATGAAATGGAATAGGAAAAGCCTCCAAGGTGCCAAATGACCTACTAGGCCTTCTGAAGTGACAAAGACAAGACATTTAAAAGGATAAAAACCCCCTGTGTCTGATATATTATTCTCTTATCTCCCAGAAGAGGTCCTCATTACCCAAACCATAACTGGAACAGGACCCTGCAAATGGGATTTCTAACATCAGTACTAGACAGAATATGCTAACAGTTGTAAAACAAGCTTCTTTATTTAAAGAAAAAGAGTAATTTCTTCCTGAAGTAGTGTTTTACTCATTGTCTGCCTTATTCATTAATTCCATTGACATATGAATTCATTATACAACTGATGTTCAAACAGCTATACATCATCCTGCAAAACAGAGCTGTTCACCAAGATGTTAAGCATTTATTAGAAATGAAATTTTCTCTTTGCAGGGAGTCAACATAAGATGCATGCATTGGTTATACTTGCTAATTTCTGCTAGAGGGGAATTTTATTTTTATTGATCTAGCAGTTCAAAGAAAATTTTAATGCTGATTTTGGTAATGAATCAGGATGCAAGGTGGAATAGAAGGAATGATTTTTTTTCTAGTTAATTTGAACTTATGTTTTGACTTACTGATCTGATATGATATCGGCTTTTGTTTTAAGTCCGTATTTTAGATATTAGAAGGATGAGAAATGCTATGGATAAGGCTACAGTTTTCTTTTCTTACTGACCTGTTTTTTTGTATTTTCTTTCTTGCAATGGCTTCAGAAAAAACTCAGAGACAGGTAGGCCAGGTTCCCTGCTGGCAGATGGACCTGCAGCACTGAGGGCTGCAAGGCTTTTGGCCAGCATAGGGCAGCTTTTTTAAAGGCAAAAAAGGCTTTCTACAGAACAGAAATTTGGAGCCATTCAGCCCTATCAAGTAAGTCAATTTGAAGCTATTCTCATTTGGATTGAGAAGTTTGCTATATGTTTACAGTATAAATAAAGATGACAGTGTGAGTACTCAGAAACAATTTTCCTCACTGGATTCCTCAAAGTTGCTGTTTGTATCAGAAATTAATAGCTGGTCAGAAAACTTACAATATGTATTAATGGACAGGAGTGGCCCATGCTTGGTTAACAAGGAACATCGTATTAACAAAAAAATGTAGTATGAGGCTTGATTGTTTGTAAAGGACATGTTTGTAAAGAACGTATTTCATGAAAGGCAAACACTAATGTAGGAAAGGCTGCACATTGGGACTTTACTTCTGCAAAAGGAGTTCTGTGGTACTTTTTGGGAACCTGAAGTTGCTTGAATGCCTTTGACATATATTTATACTGGTCTTAAGCATGATATCTGTTTATGAAGGGAGACTGTTGCATTTGCATTTGCAGAAATAACTACTTTGTGGTTCTCTTCTCTTGCTTCTCCTTCAGCAACAAGACAAAACTCAACTTCCAGCATCCTTTGAATGGATTGTTATCATGACTGTAACACTGACAGAAAAAGTAATTTACAACATCTGCCTGGAGGTACTTCAGCCTATGTAGGTAGTTAATCCACTCTGCCAATGCACAGGACAGGAATGCAGGCAGGATGAAACCATTATTGCCACTGGGTGTGAGTGCTGCAACCTGCCTGCCCTCACCCTGCATCTAAGCCAATGGCCAAGCAGACATTTCACTGGGAATATGAGTACTTTGGGGGAGTATTTTTCATTCCCCCAAAATTACAGCAAAAAGAAGTGAAGTTCAGTTGAACACAATGTGAGTAACAGTTGAGTAGAAAAATAAGAGTGTGTGTAAATACAGACAAAAAAAGAAAATGTGTTTTGGCAACAGCAGTCACCATATGGATGAATAAGCTGAGTTGAGAAGCGTATTGCAAAGCCTAAAAGCTCAGGCTGATCGTTCACTACAGCAGCTAATTTCACACTAGCAGCCATGTGATATCTCTGAAAATTTATTGCAATAAAGCTAAGCTTTCTGTTTTCTTTTTTTCCCAGCTCTTTTGAAAGTGATAAAACTGGATTTCATTATGTGAGCTTGTACTTTGGTTATAGTACTCAATTTATGAGTAATTTTGTATAAATACTTTGGAAAATTATTACATTTTCAGAAGTATTGTTTGTTGCTTCAGTTCTGCAAGAGATAAGAATGAGATCTCACTGCTTTCAAGGGAAAACTAATTTTTACAGGCAACATTTCCATGAAAATTCTTTTTTCATGAATGTACAAACAATGAAAAAATGTAAATGGAAACTAATACAAAAACCATTTCAATATTAAAAAAACAAAACAAACTTCTTTTTTTTTCCTGCAAAATATTAAGGAATGAAGAGAAAGTCTGTTTCAAGGCACTTGGCAGAGCTTCAAATTTCCTGATGGTGGAGGACATTTAAATAAATTGATAAATATCCTTATATAGTGTTTTGGTGAGTAATTTACAGGCTGCAGATTTTCCATGAGAAAATTGAGGGACTGTTCTCTGTGGCCTGGCAGAAGATGTTGTCTGATTGGAAAATCTTTAGGAATACGTAAGTTTAATTGCATGTGTATCAGAAGTTCGGTAAAACACTTGAAGCTGCAAGGCCTGGATTTTCCCTCTGTTGCACTCTCATCTTTGTGACATATAAGCTGAGTAATTTTACTGAGAAATGGAGAAAGGATTTGAATGTGATAATGTATAAGATTTATTCACTGTGGGGAGCATGTCACCTTCTACTATAGACAGTTGACCAGAAAGGATAGAGAAAACAAAACATTTTCAGAGGAGATGGATATGCATTTTTTTTATTAAAAAAAAAAAAAAATCCTGGAAAAGAAGGATATTTTCAGATCTTGGTGTAGTGTAAGTAATGTCTGATGAACACTTCAAATACATGTATACAACATACAAATAAATCTACTGTAGCTGAGTTGGAGTATACTGACTTACAACTGTTACCCATGTCTGGCAGAGATATGAATTAAATTGGTTTGCAGGAAATAAATTCAGACATGGAATTTCTGTGAGATAATTTTTTTTTTAAACCTTAATGTTTATTTTATACCACACAACACGTCTACTTATATCTCTGAGATTACTAGGTCCTACATGCACATACGTCCACAAGAATCAACTTTCACAGAGATGATTGGGGAGCCAGAACTAAGACTGCAATGAGAGTTGCAGGTTTAAGCAAAGGATTTCCTTTCTTTCAAGAATTCTACAAAGTATTAAAACCTTTCCTTTACTAATGCTAACGAAACCTGACACACATCTCAAATGTGTGTGTAGACTCCTATTATGTAGTTCATTGAGTAATAGTGCATTAATGAATATTTTTAAGAGCCAGGCTGATGATTTGTGTATATTCTGAAGTGCTATGTCTTTTATTACTAAAAATTCAATCTCATTTCCTTATTTATACAATGGCAAGTATGTGTTTACAAATAGTAGGCATTTATTATTTATCCTACTTAGGGTAAGTGCAGAGGTCATTCTTCCTTTTTAATATTTCCAAAAGTCTAATTAACTACCTAAACCAATATCCTGTTGCAAAGAGAGTAATTCCACTTACTAATACTATTTTACATATCAAAACGTCCAATCTCATTAATTTTGTAAGTGTTTCTTTTTAATATCTTCTGGTATTCTCTTGGTCTTGCATTCAAATATTAAAAACCTGGAAGTAAGAAGCTACGGTGCTAGACCCATAGCGTTTGTTCTTGTTCTTGATTGCATTGTTTTCTGCTCTTTTTATTCCTGCACTTCATAGAGAAACTAATTTCTTGAAGACTTCACAACGTCTGGCAGAGGGCCCTTATTCCAGCCTTGCTTTGGTCATGCTCCTGCACATGTCAGCAGCCCAGGGCTCAGCTGTAGCTCCGGTGGGACACTGGCTTCCTGCATTCAGCCTATTGTCACTGTAGGAAAGCATAAACACTTGGCCCTCTCTGGATGCTCTGGTCCAGTTTCATCTCCTCCAGTGTTACTAGTTAATAGTTTTCTGTGAAAGTCATGCATTGTTTCCTTCTTGTTGGGCTGGAGCCAGCTATGTGTGGGGATAGGATCAGGCTCCTTGGGCAGCATCTTTGCTCAGACAGATTCTCCTTGTCTGCTGCAGAGCAGAGTTGGTGAACTGGATATGATGTTTGGACCCAACACATGTATGCAGTATAAAGTGTAAAATTTGCTCACAAGTTCTTTTAAAAAGGATTTTTGGAACTATTTTTATTGTTGTTGTTAACTGATTGTTTTCATGCCTGGCTGATGAAAAAAAAAGAGCTTTTTGAAAATAAGGGGCTTTTCTCCAGAGGCTTCAAGGGGGATCTAAAAGTGGAACTGTGTGAGCATTGAACTATTTTGTGATTCAGTTAACAAAAACAATAATAAACTACAATACAAATAAAGGGATTGAACCAAATTTAGAATTTTATCATTGCCAAAATGAAAAACTAATATACTTGATGTTTATGTTCAATTTATATGCATTTGAGTTATGTTCATAAAATACTTGGTGATGAATGCTGTTGGAATACTCAGGCAAGAAATGTTCAATTAATTCCTTTGAGAGGGATGATCAGGACCTTGGTTTCCACCTTAGGCATCAGATGGGTGGTTATTCTGGTGCTGTACTGTTAATCTATTCTAATCTAATCTTCTATTGAACTTCTATTCAAAGACATCATTTAAACATTATCTGAAATAGGAATTTGAACACAGAACGCTGTTATTCTTTTTTCCTTTCTGGGTGGGTATTCCACCAGGTCATTTTTTTGACTTGTCTTTCAATATATTCTTGGATGCTATAATAGTAAAATATTTCAAAGGGGATGAAAAAGTGGTAGATGAATATATATAACTTGATCAAGTATTTGAAAAAAAAAAAGGCCTTTTCTCTCCAAGAGGAACCTCATAATCATTACCTTACACTGAACTTATTTTGAGTGTTTAGCTATCCTGCTAGTTGTCATGAGACAGAATCTTGGTGAGAGAAATTCTTACAGAGATAATAACGGTGCCTTTGTGGGCTGGAAAATGAAGTCTCATGTTGACTTAGTCTGGCAGTATTTGCCTGAAAAGCCAGCACCTCTCTTCACCCTTTGGGATAAAGTTAAGTTGTGATAGAATATAGCACTATGACCTCACAAATGTATATAAACATGAAGTTAAACCTGATTATATGCACAAAATCTCGACCTAACTGAAATACTTTGTGGTTTTTTTGTTTTTTTTTTTTTTTTTAATTCTCTGGAGCACATGGCCATGTGAATATTCAATTACTAACTGATATGCAGACTTTTGTGATATAAATGCCTTCAGAATCTTACAGTAAACAACTCAATCAAAGCAGGCGATCAGTTTCATACTTACTCCTCATTTATAGTTCTAATATTCTGCTTGTAGTCTTGATTGGGGAAAAGTGATTTTTATAGAATAATTAGTCTAAATACATACCTCATTTACCATCAAATAAATTAAGTTAGATATGATGAGCTAAAATAAAGATAATGACTTTTAAGATCTCATTTAGCTATGTCAATGTACAGAACTGTAAGTGTAGGTAAAAAGCTTTTCTGTGCAGACAATGGGGGCTCAAGTCCCCTCTGGTACTTCTGATGGCTGCCTAGCAGTGGGGATAGATAGCCCTAAAATAAAAGAGGAAGATGATTAATTTATTTGCGGTGTATTTTCTGAATTTTTCTTTTGTGAAATGAAACTGGCTTCACAAGTCTCTTCTTTACACACAGATTATTGGGCCCTGCATTTAGAGAGCTAGAAATTACAGAAGAGAAAATCCAAGTAAGATGATCTTTGAATCTCTGTGTATTCTACTGTATGTGGCAATTAAGAAACTCTCTCTCCCTCTGACCTGAAAAGTTAAGGATGGGGAGGGGAAATGATTAAGAATAAGCAAATTTCTTCAACCTAAACATTCAAAAGATCCACAGAGTTACAGTCAGAACATGGTACTGATATTTGAGTTACAAATTCTTTACCATTTGCCTATTCTGTACATCGGCTTTGTTGAAAAAAAGTGCTATGATATTTTTTCAGCAGCATTCAGTTCTGTTTCTCCAAAGGAAACTGAATTTTGATGGGCTTGCTCACTACTGGGAAGAGCAATTGGGATCATTCTGCATTTTTTCAGGTGAGGTGAAGATGGAAACTAAAAGTCATGGAGTGGAGAGATCATTAACATTTTCTTGTTTAGTTTGTGATTTGCTACTTTTTTTTGGGTGGAGGTGGGGAAAAGTTGTGCAGGATGGGCACTAATTTTCCATTAAAAGCGTGAGATCTTTTCATGGAGGATGGTGATTGTCTGATGTGTGAATTATAGACCTGCTTGATTAGCCACTTATCTCTACAGGATAATTCTGTTGTCTGCAAATGCATATGGCAGTGGAGGAATAAAAGATTCTCACTGCTTCTTTTAGGGATCTTCAGGAAGGATTGTTCTGTGATGACATTAAAGGTATTTGAAATATGTTCTATACATTCAATATGCCAGTGATATCCTGAATTTTTTAAGTTACTTGATAATAGAAATGAAGAGGCAATGGGATGCAGATCTTTCTAGAGAAGGTAATCAATGAAAAGCTTTACCTATACTGAAAACTCTAAGGACTCTAAATTCAGATTGATACAAAAGTCTGAAGATCATGTGAGAAGATTTTTTTTTTTTAGTGGGACAGTATTTGAAAGAGAGAATTACTGCTAGCATTGTGTTGGTCTTGCCTAAATGAAGAAGTAAGGCAATAGAATATGCTGAATTTACTAGTAGTCTCTCCCCAAGAAATTGAATCGTCTTCTAGTGGAAGCATTTAAGGCATGAAAAGTTGCTGCTTATTTTTCCCGTCTTACAGACTCTGTAGATGTATCAGCACATTTTGTTTCTCAGCAGAACACCTGAACATTTACAGGAATAGCAATTTTCCTGCATGTTCTCTTTCCACCTTCCCTTTCTATTTTTCTAATCAGGTGTATTGTCAGAGCCTTTTTTTTATTGTATGTATGTGGGGAGAAGCTGGAGATTGTGTTCAATTAAATGTTAGTGACCCAGACATGAAAGTGTCTGTAGTCAGATGTCAAATGTAAGAAGTGTTCTATCATGCTGTAAAAGACTGCTGTTGCTGTAAAATTACTCAGCTCTTACTACAGTAAGAATCAACAATGTTTAGATTTGCAATTTTTACAGTTTTCATTGCTGAGCTAAATTAGAAAGGTGTTTCACTGGTTGTATAAGGGAAATATATGGCAACACAATGTATTAAAATGCCTATAGGGCAATTTAAAAATTACCTGTATTGATTAATACCTTGGCTAGAAAGTAATGAGTATGACTCTCTATTCTCCTTCTTTCAGCTCACTAAAGTAGAGGAGAGCCAGGTTTGCTACACACAAAGCATATCCATACACTAGACTGGCTGCACCAGTCTATGCAGAGTACATGATTATCAGATGCATAGCTACCCCTAACATATATCAGCTCATCACAGTCTACCATTGCTTGCACTGGAGGATTGCAAAATGCAGATCAGTTCATTGCAAGTGCTTCAGCATTTATTATGAAAGAGTTGAGTGGACCCATTGGCTGATGTAATGGATGACATTTTCATTTGCTTCATGTTTGAGAAGACTTACAGGACAAGGAAAAAAGAAATTAGTTGTTTTAGCCCTCTTCCCCCTGAAATGTCTTTTCCAATTTAAGAAATATTTTGATTGCAGGACAAAGCTTTGGTGTTCTCCATAGATTTTGCTGGACTGACTCAACATGATTTATTGTCCCCAAACAAGTTGGCAAATCCATGAGATCTATTAAGAACTGTCAACGGTGAAGCATGAGTAAGCAATGAGCATGCACTGAAGTGAGCCTGAAAGACTAGCAAGGAAAGACATCACATTTGTGATACGGACAGATACTTAAAATTATTACATACAAGCATTTTCCTTATATTAGTATTGTTAATAGTTTTGTAATAGACATTCTCAGACAGTTATATACTTGTTAAAGAAAGAGTTGCATTTAATCAGTTTTGCACTCTGCTCTAAAGCAGCTGGCTTGACAGACTGCATTCTGGCAAAGTCTATTGGTGACATGAAGGTGACTTGGGAGTCCCTAGGATGAATTGAGAGATTTCCAAAGACCTAAAAAAGACTTCTTAAGCCTTCAAGGTCACTTATATATTTTAATATAATTGTCATAAAAAAGGAGATTTAGCTATAAGACTCCCTTGCAACACTGAAACCTAAACTTGATTACAATTTTGAAACCTCAACAAACCAGCAGACAGTTAAACTGTAATTTCTTATCATTTCTACCACACAATAAAACCCAGACATAGCAGAAATACCAAATACTGACCATTTTTCCCCACAGAAAGAAACTACTCTGCTGTTTAAAATGCAGCTGTATAAGTAGTTGGTTGAATATATCCCTTGAAAATAATATACTAATTAATTATAGCTAAAACAGAGAAATGGAGACATGTTTTATTAAAGATTTTGAAAATAATTTCCCTCATTTTTGAAAATGACTGGCCAATTAAGAAAACTAGACATAACTTTCAAGCTTATTCCTGTATCTTGTTAAATCCAGCATTTCAACAATATGTGAAAAATCTGATATACGTTCATAAGGTATTACTATTTTACACCCTTGACCTGATAAAGCCTAGGTAAGACCATCTGGATTTGACTTTGTCAGTCATGGGAAAACCAAGAAGGACAGATGGACCTAAAGTGTAACTACAGCAGAATTTAGGTATCTGAGTTGAAATCAGTGTTCTTAAACCTTGAGGTAGCCAAATTCTGAAGTTCCCCAAACTTACACATTGGGGGTGAGGGGGTGGGGGATTGGTGTTGGATTTGGGTTTTTTTTTGTATGCACAGAAGTGCCTTGGACTTGATAGGGCTGAATCACTCCTAATCCAACTGCTTTGGACTCAACACTGCAGAAAATTTTGAAAAAGCGACTGCAGCCTAGTATCACCACTGTCGGACTGAAGAGGCCTAAGCATATAACCACAGCATCACATGGACCCTTGTTTTCTTTTTGTGGCAAAGGACTGAGGAACTGCTTTCTGCAGTGTGGGACAACTTCTATAGAAATTGTTGAATTCAAAATCATTGTTGCTAAATTGCCAGATCAATCCCGGGTTTCCTATTACCCAGGTTAATGCTATGATTAGTCTTCTTACTAACTTCTGTTAGGGGTGCTGCAGATTCTGTTTTCCTGTATTATTTATCAGTGTCTTACTTTATTTACTGTTTTATTTGGTTCTAAGTGCACCATAATGTGTTATATAGGAAGGAAAATATTGATAGGACTTCCTTGAAAGGAACATTGAGGTTACAGTGAAACATTCACTGAAGTCAATGGAATGATTTCCTTTAGGCACTGTGTCAGGCTTCAGAAGATATATAATCACTTTCTCAAGGTGATTAGGAAGCAAAATACAGAGCCAGAGTCCACAGTGGCAGTGAGTCAAATTTTTTCTTGCTTTGTGAACCCATTTTCACCTGCTCATTCTGCAGAAGTATAGTATAACCAGCGGATATTAACGAGTTGATTCTCAGCATCCCATGTTCCATGTATACACGAAGTTGGACTCAGTATGATTTTTTGCAATATCTCGCTTACTAAAATATGTCAGGATTAGGCCTTCACCAAGATTTCTGTCACTTTTATTTCATCACTTGGATATTTTACTGTTCACTATTTTGACAGAAAAACCCAAACAAACAAAAAGAAACCAAACACTCTCTGGTGCTTTTCTTTCTCTTGGCTTCTTCTATGCTTTCCCTATAAGAGCAGAAGAAAAGACTTTTAGAAGTGTCCTATTTGTCTCCTTACCTACATCTATGTGCTCCTACAAATTTTACTTGAGGGTTTATCATGCATTGAGTTGTGCATACAGAGGAAATCTTAACACAGTACAGTTTTTAGAAGTTTTGTCAGTGTATATTAGAAAAAAGTTACTCTCTTTCAAATATTTTGTGTAAAGAATTTTTTGAAGTGGAAAGTTTTGGAGTTGGTTGTAATGCTGGTGTAGAATATGAAGAATTGAAGCATTACATAGAATAGTTTAATCTTAATAGGTAAAATAGTTTAACCATTTGTTAGAAGTTGTGTTAAACTGCTGAATAGTCAGTTAATAAATGCATTGGTGAAAGCAGAAATGAAACTTAGAGACTTTTGTTGTGAGGCAGGTTGATTAGGACAGAAAGTCATGAAATGAGAGGGCCAGGAGGCTTCCTAGATTATGGATTATGGTTAGTTTACCAAAGGAATTGCCCACAAATGTATGGATTATTTCTGTTGAAGAGCATTTACACCAGGCTTTGTAGCCTAAACCCCATGCTAATAAATTAGGACTTTTTGGATATTTTATTCAGAAATAGTGTATTTTCTTTTGTTTATGCCTGAGTGAACTAAGAATGCCAGCAACAACTTCTGCTCACCTATCAGGGTTTGTGCTCAAGCTCTGATATGGTGCAGCCGTGAAACCCTGTTCAAACTGCTTGAAAAAGAGCTAATGTGAGAAAAAAAAAAACCTGTGAGAAAGAGCTAGGAAAACCACCCTCCACCTGGTTTGGAAGCTGCGTTTCATCAAGATTGTTGGACTTCTCTTGTCGCTGTGGTCTCGGCTGGCAATCATGGGACTGATGGCTGATTCTGTCTACTGTCTCCGGACCTGTTCTGCTCTTCTCATCTGGGTACTGTCAGACTGCACCTCTGGTCAGTGAGAGCACAGTCCCTGCTTGCTATCTCCCTGGACTCACTCACAGTTTACTTCTATAGGTGATTATTTATAAGCTGCTTCTGTCTGTTTTGGATATTATGGCTAGCTATCACTACTGTTCAGTCTCAGTGTCTGTGAAACAGACAACAGTGAAACTCTGTTTAGAGACAAATGTTTCCATCATCAATTGTATGATGGTTTACTTTGTGAGAAACAAGGGGTCTGTTGTTTGCTCAGTCCTTGTTCTGGGTAGGCACTACCACTTTGACTACTTCACCATGCAGCAGCCCTGAAGCTGGGGAAAAAAAAAAAAAAAAATGTTGATCTGGCTGCAATAGTGGCTTTGAAACCTTAATTTCCATGCATTCTTCCAGCTACTGCATGGCCTCTTTCAAGGTCAATGTACTCTTCCAGTGAGACTTTGTACCATGTTTGATACACTGAAGGGCAGGTTTTCCCTCTTTTTGTGCAGAGCTGAAGCTGAGTAACCTCATATATGAGAAACAGTCACATATGAGATACAGATATGTTGTCATTTTCAGGGAAGAGATCCAGCTGAGTGCCTCTCCAGTTAAAAAAGTCTTACAAATAAAAGTAAAAACAACAGATACAAAAACATTGAAGTGACAAAGTATCAGCTCCTGTGGTTTCTTTTACAAATTCCATTAGAAGGTTCCTGTGCCACTCAATCCTATTGAAACAACACTGAGGAAAGATTAAATAAGTTCTTGCTGTTACAAGTTATTTACTGTAAAGTTTCTTCTTGATAAAAAATGACTGAAGAAGTAAAAGCATTACTGGTTAAATAAGTTCTTACTATCCATTTGGTGGAGAGTCAGTTTGGATATAGTTATCTTTGAGACCATAGTTTTCTGTTGAGCCATCTGTATATTTCTAAAGTACCCACCATCAAAGCAGTTCTGAATAAGACATAAGTAGACATAATGGCCAACAAACAGGTCTCTAAACTGTGCTCTATGGTCCTAAAACTGTAGGAACTCAGGAAAGGAGATTTGTTTAATTTTGTTTGGTAGCTAACATAATAGGAGTGGGAAAAAAATTTCAATATTATGATACAAAAGATTTTTGTGAAACAGAATTAAGAAGGATTATCACATTAGTAACCCAGTCAGAGTTTGCTCTGTAATAGATACATGTTTTTCTCCTGAAAGAATGCTGCAAACAATTCTCAATAGCTAGAATGCATACATTTTTTTTCAAAATTCATGAAAACTTCTACTAAACATTGTATCTCACTATTTGAATTCATAAGGTATCCACCACTTCATTGTTAGAAAACCCTGCCAAATCTGACCACAAAGAAAAGAACAAACCAAAACCCAAAAGTTTGAGCCTGTAACAAAAATACCACAGTGAGGGAATCTAATTATTTCTTCAGAACTTCTATTTGTGTCATGCCCAAAACATTCAAGTATTTGAGGATTCTTGGTCACTTTTCCTGTTTTTATGCAATTTATAAAGAAAAACTGTTTTGTAAATACAGCTGTTCCTCTTAACCATCAACCAAACATAAGACCTGATGATAATTCAGAAATAATTTCTTCAGAATACTTTACACGATTTGTTGGTTGTCAGCAACTAGCTCACTAAATCATTAGACCTTTAGTATTTTAACTAATTTGCTAATTTCTTCTGTAAATAATTGCTGGTTTCCAGATCTTTTATATATAGTAATTACTATTCAGTGTAAATACTTTTATGTAAATTTTGTGAGTTTTAAACTACACATTTAGCTGTGACTAGGCAGTTTAAACTATGTTTTAAGAATGTCAAAAGGGATTTTATTCTTGATTAGGTATTTATTTATGCAGCTTCCTTTATTTACCCAATTCCACCTTCTGAGACTGGAAAAAAAATGCTTAAAAGATATAAAACATATCAAACAGACTAGAACAGCTCTGCATTCTACTTGAAATGTTGACATTTCTCAGTGCTTCAAGTTTTCAGCACTTAAGGACAGAAGTATTCTGCATCACTCAAGTTTGATCTGTTAGCTTCTCTGAGTGCATGAGAGGTTATCAGAACAAATCTTGTCAACATGGTCTCTTCTATGGAGGCAATTATGCTTGTAGTACAGATGGCAACAATAATATTTAGGTTAGAATTCAAAGTACATCAAATATAGTGGAGAAGAGCTCATTATTTTAATAATATTTATAGAAAAGACAAGTTAAGTAAAAACATGAACATATTTCCTTACACACCTCTTCCCTACTGCCTTCTCAGTTGCACAGGAGCTTAACATGCTCGCATTTCTTGCACAGGCTTTTTTGGTGGTGGAATTTTTTTCTTACTGTTTGCTTGGTTGGGGTTTTTTTACCATCTGAAGTCAGGTAGTGTTCGATAAAATGCTTCAGCTGACTGCTTTTACTACCCTTTTTACATGGGATATTGCCAGATGCCCTTAACAAGGCTATCTGAATAGATGCCTAAATGTAGCGAGTCAGTGCCAGAGACATCGTATAACAAGAAATAACTTTGGCTGAGTCTGCTGACATTGACATCAAAACTATCTGGACATCACTGCTTTTACTGCAGCAATGGAAGTACCAACATCAAGCTCAAGAATGTTCTTCAAGTTGACATACAGTCAAGATCACTGAACTACACTCCCTCAGCAATAGTCATACACTAGTACTGGCACATTCTGCTATCACATTCCTCTCTTGCGGTAATGTGAATTTGAATGATAAATTGTGACTCACGATGACAGCACAGCTATTTTTCCCCTGTATGTGGTGATGTTACCTTGCAGAGCCCAGTAAGGACTTTGTTAAGGCTGTCTCCCATATGATCCTCAGAAAGAAGCTGATGAAGTATGGGCTAGATGAACAGATAATGAGTTGAATTGTGAAATGATAAATGGTCAGCACCAGAGCGTGGTGATCACTGGTGCAAAGTCTAGTTGAAGGCCAGTAACGAGCAGTGTATCCTAGGGGTCAACACTTGGTCAAATCCTGTTTAACATCTTTATTAAAGGTCTGGATGATCAGCAAGTTTACAGATGAAACCAAACTGTGAGACATGGCTGATATGCCAGAGGGTCATGCTACCATCCAAAAGGACTTCGATAGGCTGGAGAAATGGGCCAACAGGAACATCAAGATTCAGTAAGGATAAGTGCAAAATCCTGCACATGGGGAAGAACAGCTCCATGCACCAATACATGCTGGGAGCCCACCATCTGGAAAGCAGTTTGGCAGAAAAAGCCCCGGGGTTCATGGTGGTCACCAAGTTGAACAGAAGCCAGCAATGTGCCCTGATGGCAAAGGCTAATGGTATCCTGGGCTGCATTAGGAGGAGTGTTGCCAGCAGGTCAAGGATGCTGATCCTTCCTTTCTACTCAGCACTGGTTAAGTCACATCTGGAGTGATGTCTTCAGTTCTGGGTTCCCCAGCACAAGAGTGACATGGGCATATTGAAGAGAGTACAACAAAGGGGCCCATGGGTCATTAAGGGACCTTAATCTTAAACATGAGGAAAGCCTGAGAGAGCTGGGACATTCAGCTTGGAGAAGAGAAGGCTCAGGGGTGATATCATTCAAATATATAGATACATGAAGGGAAGGCGTAAAGAGAATGGAGCTAGGCTCTTTTCAGTGATAGGACAAGAGGCAGTGAGCACAGACTGAAACACAGGAGGTTCCCTCTGAACATCAGGAAACACTTTTTTGCTGTGAGGATGACTGAGCACTGGCACAGGTTGCCCTGGAAAGTTGTGTGGTCTCCCTCCTTGGGAGATATTCAGAAGCCATCTGTACATGGTCCTGGGCAATCCATTCTAGGCATCCATGCTTGACAGGGGTGTTGGACCTCCAGATATCCCTTCCATCCTCAACCATTCTGTGATTCTCTGAAAGGAACCATGGAGTGGGCAACTTGATATTTTGCTATATTATGGCCTCTTCTGCAAGATCTTGAATCTAGCTATTATCCACAACAGCATTCACCCTGGAAGGACATTGATATTAAGGCCAGTGTTGTCACCCTACCTGTGAAACTAATTTTATTTCCTCTCCTTCAATGTTAATTGGCTGATCTGTTCATAGCACCCTGTGGTCAGCTGTGAAATGTCATTTAAAATATCTTAGGACATTAAACATCTTCTTCAAGAGCGGGTAGATGGACAACATGGCAAGGGGAATACATATTTTCCTGAGCCTATGTCACTCTTCTCTGATAAAAGGTATGTTCTAGGATGCAAAATGGGCGTTTCAAATGGATCTACTTATTTCATCTGGTAGCATGGGGATTTGAGTCCTGATTATCACTCTGCTCATGCAATATGACTACACTGGCACTAACTAAAGCTCTCTGAAAGCTTTCTGGACGTTAATAAAGTTTGAAACAGCTGTCTGCCTCTCCTCCCTTTAGTATGCCCTCACACTGGGTTTGAGATCATGAGCAAGGACAAAAAGATTCCACCAACCTTCTAAAGCTTATTCTACTGTCTATTAGAACCACCCATTGAAGACACTGAATTTCAGAGTTATATTTTTCTAAGCTGAGATCTGTTTGCCAAAACTGAACATGTAAAGCTGTTGTGCTACTGAGGAGAGAACATTTGTTCACAAGCCAATATTGATTATGAATGCCTGGCAGCCTACCTATATTCTGGTCCTATCTCAGTTACTAAGATACGACTTTTCAGTTGTACAGATGATGCTCTTTTGCACCATTTAGATGGTTGTCAAGGACTGGAAGAAACGTGCATCCTAACATTGTTCTTAAGAAGTCTGTCCGGATTATTGTATTCTGCATAATCAAAATTCTTAGCGTGCAAAGAGATTCAGATTGCTTTTTCATTCTGAGAGCAAGTCTGCATCTGTAATTGACCAAACAACATCAAGCGCGTTTGGACTTGGAAACTAGTCTGCAGTTTGGAAGTAGCACTTTTGCATCATTATTGAAAAAAAATTTGTTAAAACCAGAAAAAAAACCCCAAACCCAAAACCAAACAAAGAGCTTTTTTGTTTCAGAGGAGAACAACCAGAGAAGGGTGTAGTCCCATAAGACTGTGAGGATAAGGCATTAGACAAGTTGTATATGCCATGATAGCAATTTCATGTCATAATCTAGTTTTATCTCAAAGTAAAGTAGGTCTTCTTTAAACTCACTTACTTACCTTACTGTTACGATACAATTCTGTTTGGATGAGAGGAAGGCCCCCTTGCTTTCTAGCTGACCTCAGACGAGTCTGGGAGGCTAGGGGTGGCTAGACCAAACTTTTGTTTCAGGTTCAATTCCTTCGAGCGAGATTAAGACACAAACGAGGTCACATGTCGTAAGTCCACCCATTTTTTAATTATTCAGGGGAAAGAGAGAAAGCAGCGACAAGAAAGGAAGGAAGGAAAGATAAGAAATAAAGCGAGAGGTCCGGATAGAAGAGCGCAGACAGTCACCACCATGGATCCTTGGTGTCCTGGGGATCCGTGCTTCTGGGGTTTTTGGTGATCGCATACGGAATCTTCAGTGGTCTCTTCATGAGGTCGGTGATCTTCCTCCAGCTTCTTCGATGGTCTTCCACGAGGTCCCCCCTGCAGTCTGAGACTGCAGTCTTTTTTATAGGGCACAGTCCAGCACATGCGCACACATTTCGCGCGCTTTACTTTTGGTGGGCTCCGTTCGTGCGCTTTCTTGTTGCTGGGCAGGGACAGGGTTCTGCTTGCATGCTTTAAGTGGCAGCAAACTGCAAGCCTTGGTGGGCAGGTCGCCCCGCCTGGGTGTCCACTGCCTCAGCCAGCCTGCAAGCCACCTTGCCTGCGGCAATGCTGATCTTCGCACATTGCCAGACAAGGGAGCAAGCTTTGAGACAGTTAGCTGGCTATTCAGTCTCCCACACTTACCTAGAGGATAATTTAAAAATGCAATGGATGATGCATCTGCAGTAGTTATATGTACACAGCATTCAAACTACATCAATACTCTTCTGACTAAGGTCATTCAGAGACTGGATAATCCACGGTGTTAGAGCCTTAATAGGTTACACTTGCTCTAAGAAGGACAGTTTACTGAATGTTTCTTTTATTAGTCAATGGATTTTGCTACTATTTCCTGAGCTCTTATTTCTTTTTCTGACACTTGGAATTTCATTAATATTAAAAAGTTTACCTCTGACAGACTGTGACCATCAAGATATTTTGAGCAATTTCTTTTCACATGGACCATCTGGATTTGCAACCTGTTAAATGGAGACTTCTTCAGAGGTGATATTTGGTAAAGGTTCACTTTCACTGAAGCAGTCAATTTCAGTGTCAGATTATAAAGCACTAGACTCACTGCTAAAGCCAGCTGGAAATATTAACAAAATAATTTATTCAGTGAATTGTGATATTTTTCTAGGAAATTATTTAACTAGTTGAATATTCAACTTCATTAATTGGCTAACTCTTTAAATTGTCGCAGTTTCTCCTCTGTGCTTTTCATTAGTCTGGAATTGGATTGATTTATATGCAGCGTTGCTCATTATCTGAGCAATGAAGTGGATGTTACATATTTTGAATTGAACAAGAACATGTTTTATTTAAAAACAGGCATATTTAGCCTTATTTGTATCCCTGCATTCTGTGATACAAGTTAGTGAAGTATTGCTAATTAAATAAATTAATATGATCCAATGTTTACTCTTTGATATTCATTGGCTGTAATGTTTGACTATTTCAACTATTTACATTTCATGATAAACCTTTTTTATAGTTATTTACATATTTTTCAAAGAACACAGTCCTATGTAGGAGAAATTGGTTTTATAAATAAAGAGACACTTGTAAAATTTGATATCTTACCTTCAACACAAGGCAGTTTAAAAAGAGCCCACAAAAAGACCCATATTACAAAGAGATGCTAAGTACTCCAGAAAACTGCCCAGTTTTAAATTCTGAGCACCTCATTAGGAGAACCCTAGGCTTCCATTTGTAAATTCTCACTCAAGTCAATGGTGTTTTGTGTTGGCTTCAGGTTATACAACTTTCCTTTCAGGATGGTGGTCCTATTCCTTTTAGACAAACTGGGGTTTGATGCAACAAGTGATGTTCTCAAAGATTAAACTCCTTGTAGCTATAACACTGAGTTTTCCCTTGACTTTGTCTACAGTTTGAATGTACAGTATTACTTGCACATAAATGATAGAAGGCATATTTTCCTCTCTGAAAGATTCATTTAAGTTTGTACACACAACTGAAACTTATGTCTTGAATACAGGTCATTGGTTTACCTCCCCCAAGTGTGTCAATAAAGCTTCAAGTTTGTGGGAATCATTAAAGGCTTAACATGGAGAGGGTCCTGACACCTGAAATGGGAAGATGCTTATCTATGGTCCCTCCTTATGATAGTGTTCAAGATACATTTGTGTGGGGCAGTTGAGCGACAACACTTGGCAAATCCTGTCCCATCCTGCTTTCATGGGACTAGAGGTTGAACTATAAGCAATGCCAGACTGAATACAGGAACCTTCCCAGGTTTTCTTAAAATGAGTTGTACTGTGTGTCGTCTCTGCAACAGCACCTAGAGAATCTGATGCATGCCACTTCTGTTTCATACAGGGAACTGAAGGAAAAGAGAAAACCTGCTTTAAAATTAAGGCTTATTTTAGACAACCTACAACATAAGAAATGCCACACTACCTCAGAGCACAAGCCACATAACCACATATTCTGTCTCTAACAGCACAATCAGAGAGATAAGGCAGGGTGTTTTCACACAGCTTCATCACTCTCTGAGTTCCTTCCCCTTGGAATCACTAAAAACATCCACAGCTAATGGATTAAAACTTAAGAGGGTCCAGACTTGGCAGACAGTCCGTAATACCCGTTAAGAGTCCTGCTGCTTCTTAATATCTATTTATTCTTGATCCAGCTTGAGCTGGGGGGGTTGGACAAGATGACCTCCAGAGATGCCTTCCAATCTCAGCCATTCATTACTCAATGTAGAGATGAATCTGTGGTGTGAAGAAGAGCATGTTAGGCATGCTGACAGCTGTGATACTTCTTAGGACAAGAAGTTGTACAGATAGGGTTGTTGCATCTACTGGCTCTGAAAATAATAATAAAAAAGCTCTGCCTGTGTGTCCTCTATCCCAGCTGAAACCAGGACATTATCCACCCCTTATTCTATACCATTTACGTCATGTTTAGGTCCTACCCTTACAATACATTCCAATTAATCACCACCACCTTCCCATTTTTTTTAAAAATATATACACAGATAGCATTCCCTTAGTCTATGGACCATCCCTCTAAAATGTCCATCTGTATGTTGCATCTCTTCCTTGATGGCCTGAGGTGTCATGGGCCCACCGAGCTAGAAACAATTCACCCTTATGTTGCCAGTCCAGATCCACCTGAGCCACTTCAATCTTAGCAGCCTGGTCTGCCTGCTGGTTGTTTTGATGTTCTTCAGAGGCCCGACTCTTGGGTACGTGAGCATCTACATGACGTACTTTTACAACTAAGTTCTCTACCCGGGCAGCAATATCTTGCCACAGTGCGGCCGCCCAAATGGGTTTGCCTCTGCGCTGCCAGTTGTTCTGTTTCCATTGCTACAACCACCCCCGCAGGGCATTTGCCACTATCCATGAGTCAGTATAGAGATAGAGCACTGGACATTTTTCTCTTTCAGCTATATCTAAAGCCAGCTGGATGGCTTTCACCTCTGCAAATTGACTTGATTCACCTTCCCCTTCAGCAGTCTCTGCGACTTGTCTTGTAGGACTCCATACAGCAGCTTTCCACCTCCGATGCTTTCCCACAAGACGACAGGATCCATCAGTGAACAGGGCATATTGCTTCTCATTTTCTGGCAATTTGTTATACAGTGGGGCTTCTTTAGCACGTACCACCTCTTCCTCTGGCGATACTCCAAAATCTTTGCCTTCTGGCCAGTCCATGATCACTTCCAAGATTCCTGGACAACTGCGGTTTCCTATTTGAGCTCGTTGTGTAATCAGTGCGACCCACTTACTCCACGTAGCGTCAGTTGCATGATGTGTGGAGGGGACCTTTCCTTTGAACATCCAGCCCAGCACTGGCAGTCGGGGTGCCAGGAGGAGCTGTGCTTCAGTACCAATCACTTCTGAAGCAGCTTGAACCCCTTCATATGCTGCCAATATCTCTTTTTCAGTTGGAGTATAGCGAGCCTCGGATCCTCTGAATCCCCGACTCCAAAAGCCTAGGGGTCGGCCTCGAGTCTCCCCTGGTGCTTTCTGCCAGAGGCTCCAGGTAGGACCATTCTCTCTGGCTGCAGTGTAGAGCACGTTTTTTATATCTTGCCCTGCCCGGACTGCTCCAAGGGCTACTGCATGCATTATCTCCTGTTTAATTTGTTCAAAGGCTTGTTGTTGTTCAGGGCCCCATTTGAAATCATTCTTCTTCCGGGTCACTTGGTAGAGAGGGCTTACAATCTGGCTATAATTTGGAATATGCATTCTCCAAAAACCCACATCGCCCAAGAAAGCTTGTGTTTCCTTTTTGCTAGTTGGTGGAGACATGGCTGTTATTTTGTTGATCACATCCATTGGAATCTGACGACGTCCATCTTGCCATTTGATTCCTAAAAACTGGATCTCCTGTGCAGGTCCCTTGACCTTACTTTGTTTTATGGCAAAACCGGCCTTCAGAAGGATTTGGACTATTTTCTTCCCTTTCTCAAAAACTTCTTCTGCTGTATTGCCCCACACGATGATGTCATCAGTATATTGCAGATGTTCTGGAGCTTCACCCTGTTCCAGTGCAGTCTGGCACAGTCCATGGCAAATGGTAGGGCTGTGTTTCCACCCCTGGGGCAGTCGATTCCAGGTGTAGTGGATGCCCCTCCAAGTGAAAGCAAACTGTGGCCTGCACTCTGCTGCTAAAGGGATTGAAAAGAAAGCATTTGCAATATCAGTTGTGGCATACCACTTGGCAGACTTTGACTCCAGTTTGTATTGAAGTTCTAGCATGTCTGGCACGGCAGCACTCAGTGGTGGCGTAACTTCATTCAGGCCATGATAGTCTACTGTCAGTCTCCACTCTCCATCAGACTTTCTCACTGGCCATATGGGACTGTTAAAGGGTGATTGAGTCTTGCTGATCACTCCTTGGCTTTCCAGTCGATGAATCAGCTTATGAATGGGAATCAGGGAGTCTCGGTTGGTGCGATATTGCCGCCTGTGCACTGTTGTGGTGGCAATCGGCACTTGTTGTTCTTCAACTTTCAGCAATCCCACAACCGAAGGGTCCTTTGAGAGACCAGGCAAGGTAGATAGCTGCTTAATTTCTTCTGCCTCCAATGCAGCTATACCAAAAGCCCACTGGTACCCTTTTGTGTCCTTGAAATACCCTCTCCTGAGGTAGTCTATGCCCAGGATGCACGGAGCATCTGGGCCAGTCACAATGGGGTGCTTTTGCCACTCATTCCCATTAGGCTCACTTCGGCCTCCAATACAGTCAGCTCTTGAGATCCCCCTGTCACTCCAGAAATACAAATGGATTCTGCCCCTACATGGCTTGATGGCATTAGAGTACACTGCGCACCGGTGTCTACTAGAGCTCTATACTTCTGTGGGTCTGACGTGCCAGGCCATCGAATCCACACAGTCCAGTAGACCCTGTTATCCCTTTCCTCCACCCGGCTGGAGGCAGGGCCCCTCTAATTCTGGTCACTGTTGCTCATGGTTTATGTGTATGAGTCAGAAGTTCCTTCATCACAATCAGAATTAAGATCAGCCCTTCTATTTTGTCTGAAAAAACTACGGTCTGCCCAGTCTCTGGAAATTGGAGCAATAAGTTTCTTGGAAGAGCCACCTTTTGTGCTTGTTTTTCTTTGCAACTCATGTACTTGTGACTCTAGGGCCGAGGTAGGTTTTCCATCCCATTTCCTCATGTCCTCTCCATGGTCACGCAGGTAGAACCATAGAGTGCCCCATGGTGTGTACCCTCGATATTCTTTTTCTTGAGCAGAAGGGCGCTTACTTCTGATGGTTGAGATACTGGTCTGTACAGGAGGGGAGTAGGGCATAAGCTTCTCGAGTCGTTCAAACTTCTGGGACAGTTTCTCCACAGCCGAAACAAAGGGGGAAGAAGAGATACTTTCTTCATATTCCCGGAGCTGGCTAGCCACTTCATCCACTGTTGGTCCCCATCCAGCTTCCCAGCTCATCATTGCCCATGTGTTGGCAAATGATGTTGGTGTGCTCCGTAACAACTTGCGCCACATGGGTTGTGTGCACTGGACACTATCTGGATCTTTGGGCAGCTGGTCATTGTCCAGGTCACTATAAATCACTTCCAGGATAGCTAATTCCCTCAGGTACTGGATGCCTTTCTCCACAGTGGTCCATTTGCTTGGGCGACATATGACATCTTCCTTGAAGGGATATCTTTCCTTCATGGCTGACAGTAGTCGTCTCCAGAGGCTGAGGATTTGTGCCCCTTTTCCAATCGATTTGTCAATGCCCCCTTCCCTAGAAAGGGATTCTAGTTACTTGGCTTCCTTACCCTCCAGTTCCAGGCTATTGGCCCCATTATCCCAGCATCGGAGTAGCCAGGTGACAATGTGCTCACATGGACGACGGCTGAAATCTTTTCGGATATCTCGCAGCTCGCTCAAGGATAGGGATCGGTTGGTTTCTGTCTCGTTTATGAGCTCTTCCTCCTCCTCTTGTGTTGGCCCCTCTTTTTCATCCTCCCTTTCTAAACGAGTTGACTTTCGCTTCCAAGATTTCTTCTTTTATATAGGGGTGACTGATGCTGGCACAGGTTGGCTTGCTGGTTCAGCCGCAGTGCCTGTGGCCTGGGTTGGAGTAGCCGCAGTGGCTGTGGCCTTGCGATCAGATCCAGAGACTTTCTGTTCCCTTTGGATGCATTGAATCGTGTTGAACAGGGCTCGGTAAGCATGGGCCAGGCCCCAGCACATTGCAGTGACTTGTGTTTGCCTAGAATTGCCAGGGTGACAGCATACCTTTTCCAAATATTCTACCATTTTTTCAGGATTCTGCACTTGTTCAGGAGTGAATTCCCAAAACACTGGAGGTGCCCATCGTTCTAGGCATTTACCCATACTACCCCAAATACCCTGCCACTCATAACTATCCTGCCCTGGGGCAGACATCTGGATGGTATTATTAAGTTGCTTACTAACTTTGGACAAAACTGAAACAATATTCCAAATAGATATCAATAGATATATCTTAACTATCCAAGGATGTTCAAGGTACTGAAAAGTTGTTGTAATGAAGGAGGAAACATCATCAAAGAAGGCAGAAAAAGTGCCATTCTGTATTTCCTCCAGAACAAACTTTTCAGAGTCCAATGTATAATTGCTAATATTCCCCGCAAGGTGGTACCCAAAGTGCAGTACAGACTTCGACATGAAACCCAAATACCAGATAAAGCTCAAGGTCATTGTCTGAATAACAAGTTTCCCAAGCAAAACATGTTTAGTCACCACAGAGCATAGCAAACTGCAAAAACCAACACCAACTTTTAACAAGTACAGCAAAGGAGGGAGCATGGTGCAGATTGGATAAACTCAGATCGAGAACAAATGAATCAATTCACAACCCACAACTGTTTAACAGATATAAATTCCTTAATATTCTCCAGTTACTCTGTTGTTATCTCAAGCCCTTCAGGTCCCTGTTCGGGCGCCAAAAAGGACTGTTGTAGTTTAACCCGGCTGGCAACTAAGCACCACCAGCCGCTCGCTCACTCCCCCCTCCCTCAGTGGGATGGGGGAGAGAATCGGGAAGGAGAAAAAGGTTAGAGCCGAGGGCTGAGATAAAGACAGTTTAATAAGAGAAAATAATAATAATAGTAATAATGAGAATGATAACAGAATATGCAGAATGTACAAAATGAATGATGCACCACGCAATTGGTCACCACCCGCCGACAGATGCCCAGCCCGTCCCAAGCAGCAATCACTCCCCGAGCTGCAATCAGTCCCCAAGCAGCAATCACTCTCCCCGCGACCGACCAACCAACTAACTAAGCCCCCCCGAGCATGATGTTATATGATATGGAATAGCTCTTTGGTCAGTTTGGGTCAGCTGTCCTAGCTGTGCTGTGCTCCCAGCTTGTTACGCACCTGGCCGAGCAGGAGAAGCTCAGAAAGTCCTTGAGTAGTCTGAGCACTACTTGGCAACAACTAAAACCATCAGTGTGTTATCAACATTCTTCTAGTCCTAAATCCAAAACACAGCACTATGCTAGCTTCTGTGAAGAAAATTAACTCTATCCCAGCTGAAACCAGGACACTGTGTGATTGCAGGTATGTGTGTGTGCATGTGTGTTTGAAGCTGATAAACAGAAAGACCTGGTCCAGATTGGTCCTTTAGCAGGAGGTGTTGAGTAACCTCTGAACTGGCTAGGAGGAAAATAAATGGTGTAATATTAAAAAATAGGATTAGATTGATGAAATGCCATTTGATTTCCCTTGCTTTGTAGCTCAGTATTGCAAGTGCCAAAATTACTTCTTCACCAACACTGAAAACCTAAAGTGGAATTAAAGTGCTTTGTCAAACTACAATCTTTGTATAATAGGTAACCCAAACCTGCTGGATCAAGAATAATCAGTGGACTAATGTTGCTAGGCAGATAGCTTTGCCAGGGTTGTGGAGCAGAACATGTCAGTGGAAGAATGGCACTGAAATTAAGAAAAAAGTGTTCCCCACATATATTAATGGAATCTTTTGTTGGAAATCTAAATGCTAATAGCAAAAATCCAATGTTAGGGCAATAGTACCAATTGTTTGACTAGGATGGTGATAGAGATGGGGAAATGTTAAGGGTGTCAGACACATTCCCCTTCCTCCTAAACCTTTAGCTGCCTGCACTCAAAACAAGCTCTCTGATACAGTGCCAGTGCCTAATCTTGTTTCAGTTAGCTGTGCCAAAAAAGCTGGAAGAAGACTCAGCTGGAGCTTCTCTTCTGCACCCTTTCGCTTGTGAACAACTTTTTAAGCCAAGACTCCTGGCTTAAATTCAATTCAATTAAATTCAGTTAAATTCAATTCAATTCAACTCCTATTCTATTCTATTCTATTCTATTCTATTCTATTCTATTCTATTCT
>JADKXX010000461.1:0-117959 GCA_017310255.1 Butorides virescens
CTATTCTATTCTATTCTATTCTATTCTATTCTATTCTATTCTATTCTACCTTAGACTAGTTTAGTCTAGCCTATGGGCCTTACCTGAACTGCACAGCACATCGCTTCCCCTTGGCCTTGCCCAGTCATCCCACATACATACCTACACTGAGCCTGATCTGGCCCCTCACATGCACTGACGTTCCAGCCAGGCCTTGGCCTATCATTGTCCCCATCCCCATGGGCCACTGGGGGGCTGTGTTGGATCATGGTCACAGTAAACACTGATCTGCTTGTTTGGGTGCTCTGGGACTACATGAGGCACTGCTGACGTAGAGGCACTGACTGTAGAGTAACTGACTACTTCCTACAACAAATACTTCTAGATTACACAAGAAAGGTGGTGTTCTAGACATGGTTGAGTGATGCACATGACTTAGTTCAAGATATATTTATGGAATAGTTTCTTTGTAATACTGATCACACCATGTTTTCTCACTAAGCTGCAACAAACCAAATAAACTTGTTGACATATAGGGGTATCTGTCCCTAAAGTCTAATCCATTCTCAATCATGCTATACATCTGCATTAAAAAAAAAAAAAACCACAAGGAGAAGACAAAGGGAAACAGGTACAACTTGCACCAGGAGGGTTTTCATCTTGATATAAGAAAGAAATTTTTTACAGTGAGAACCATCAATGACTGGAACAACCTCCACACAGAGGTAGTGGAGTCCCCATCACTGAAGGTTATCAAAATGTGATCTGACAGCTTGCTAGATAATCTCATCTGGGCTCCCTTTTCTGTGAAATGTTGGACCAGATGATCTTTCAAGGTTCATTCCAACCTGGGCTGTTCTATGAGCCCATGACTCTAAAATAACCCCCAAAACCAAACAAAACCCTGGTTTTGTTTAGAACTGGTCTGGTGGTTAAAGTCAAGCATATAGATGAGTATTTGGAAATGTGAGGCCTATATTTGGGTAGAGAAGATTTTCAGAAACAGTGAATGTTAAGTGTTTTACTGAGGTGTATTTCAAAGGCAACTTGTTTTTTCCTCTTTTTTTTTTCTTTCCCCCTGCATTTTGATTATCTATCTCATTTGGTCTCATAGATGTGAGTTTCTACCTCCTTTAACAAACTGTGAATTACCTGTTACTATGTATGACGTGCGGAAAACAGACTCCACAATCCGTAAGATTGTAAAGTAGGTATGTTTATTCAGCGCTGGGCAGCACGGGGGGTAGTCCCACCAAAGTCGTGCGCACCACAACACGGCAGCTTGTCCATTTATATGTAGCAAAGTGTTACATATACATGAAGTTTCCCAATACGCCTATACATAGGCATAACCTGTCCCCGCTTCGTATTAAAATTAGTTTCAAGAGGTCATTTCCGTAAGTCCCTCCCAGCTGCGCAGGCTCAGTGATTTGAGTCGGTGGTCTTCAGGGGTCGTTTACTTCATCCACTCCTCTTCTTCACCTTGTCCTTCTAGTGAACTCCAGCTTCTACCCCCCTTATTCCACTGTCAGAACAACACAGCCGGTACCAACCGGTTCCCCATCCTTGGTTATCCTCATATCGACAAAGTGCCAGACGCTTTGTTCTCCTACAGGCCTTCCAAGGCCTACAACAAAGATGGGCCATCTCCTACTAATCTCTCCTCTTCCACATTCCCTGCAGTGTTAGTTTCTTATCTATAGTTTACTTCATATGATTAGTAAGTTAATCTAAAACACAATGCTAGCAATTTAAGATGGATCTACAGTTGGCTTCACAAAGGTCCTTTTGTTAACCCTTTAGCCCCCCTTCAATGTACATACTTTTTCCTTCAAGTATTCAATTTTACAGTTTCCTGTTATGTTTTTCATATACAGACTGTCTTTCTCATTCTCCCAACATGCTATCTAGCCAGTGGTCTTTTAATTCAAAAGACATGGGCCAGACATCATGTGATTGGTTGCCATTTTAGTGTAAATGCCGTATGCTGGAGTGGGTGATTGCTCAGTGAAATTAACTGATTGGCAGTGTGTCATGGTTTAACTCTGGTAGGCAACTAAGGGGAATACCTGCTCCCAGTGGAGCATTATCTCTAAGCCACAGTCTCTTCAGGGGTATATGTGCTGTGGCATGGACTTATCCACAGTCTCTGGTGCAACCTGCTCTGGTGCAACTTTATCCATGGGCCACAGTCCCTTCAGGGGTGTATCTGCTCCAGCATGGGCTTACCCATAGCCCCAGTTCCTTCAGGAGTGCACCTGCTCCCCAACATGGCCTTACCGGTGGCCATAGTCTTTTCAGGGGTGTACCTGCTGTGTTGTGGACTCAGTCACAGATGCTTCAGGGAGTCCTGTGCACATGTGGACTTATCCACAGGTCACAGAACCTTTGACTCGAGTTCATACCGGACTTCCAATCTGTCCAGTACAGCTGCACAGGAACAGCATGGCCATTGCTCTTATCAAAATGTTCCCATGCACAGCAGAATAAGATGATAAGCAGTACAGCAAGAAGCAAAAGCAAAAAGCAGCCACTAAAGAGCACTAGACTTTAATATACAGTAAGGCAAGCAAGTCCCATGGCAAGCACAGGAGCCTGTGGATTAATAGCTAAACAGGTATAAGAGCTGTGACTTCAGTCTAGCACACTCCAATCAAATCTGTCATTACCTAGAACCCTTTGAGTCCAGAAAGGACTGTTGTGGTTTAACTCCAGTAGGCAGCTAAGCCCCACACAGCCACTTGCTCACTCTCCCATGGTGGGATGGGGAAGCGAATCGGAATGGTAAAAGTGAGGAAACTTGTGGTTGAGATAAAGACAGTTATAAGGAATTAATTCACTACTTCCTACTGGCAGTCTAGTGTTCAGCCATCTCCAGAAAGCAGGGCTCCCTCACGTGTAGCAATTACTTGGGAAGACCTATGCCATCACTCTGAATGTCTCCCTTTCCTTCTTCTTCGCAGCTTTTATTGCTGAGCATGACATATGGTATGGAATATCCCCTTAGCCAGTTGGGCTCAGCTGTCCCAGCTGTGTCCCCTCCCAACTTCTTGTGCACACCCAGCCTACTTGCTGGTGGTGTGGTGTGAGGATCAGAAGAGGCCTTGATGCTGTGAAAGCACTGCTCAGCAGTAACTAAAACATCCCTCTGTTATCAACACTGTTTTGGTCACAAATCCAAAACACATCACCATACCAGCCACTATGGAAAAAATTAACTCTATCCCAGACAAACCCAGTATACAGTGTTGGCCTTAATGGGTTAGGAAGGAACTGCCTAGTTGGTCCCCAGCAAGCAAATGGACCTCAAGTTTTTGTCCCACTCTCTGTAAATACCTACATATATATGGTAGATATATATGTATAATTTAGACTTTTTTCTGTGTGTAAGGGAGGCTGAGGGGTTGAAACATGGTTGGCAGTCTTTCTTCATCAATCAAAGAAGGAAGAAGAAAGGGGAAAAAGAAGTTTACACAGTAATCAAATATCCAAAGTAATGTGTAATTTCATCTCCACTGTTGGTTCTCATTATTGACTAGTTCATCATACCTTCCCAATAATGGAGTTAGTGCAACATTCTTTTTAAAATAGACCTACATAGTTAAACAATATGTAGTTTGTCTTTTGGCTATCTAAAATTAGCATCTAAGCAGTTACACTTGGGGAGAAATTACTGGTGTTTGACTGTGAAGTGCACATGAAGATAGCATGAATTTAATTTTAAAGTAACTTAAATTTTGCAGTGAGCAGTGCTCATAAGATACAAACCTTCAGGTTGTGTGCAATGCTCAAGAAAAGTATAATATCCAAGTAAATATATGTACTAGCATCATTCTTTCTGGAACAGGGTAGAAATAGTTTTAATCTGTTTGCCATTTAAAGTTTACCTTATAACATGAACTAATAGCCAGAGATATATTTTTTTTCCTTTGGTATCTAGATTACTCAAGATGGAAATAAACAAACATACTCAGAGCTGTAAAACAGGTGACAAAAACTCCAAAACTTCAAGAAGCAATTGGAACTCATTTGCCATGAGTAAGGTGGGTTTTTTTTAATACTGCTGTTCTTGTAAATAGTTGGCGCAGCTTGTGTGCTATATAGAAGTAAAACAGTGATTTTTAATATCTTTAACTTATCAAACAAATATTGATAAATATTGATCAAAACGTCACGAGAAAAAAAATTCTGAGAAATTTGTGTAGTTTGTATAGCTTTGTAAAGGGAGAACCGCTGAATGGAAGCAATAACAGAGAAAGCAATATCTGAATGGATACAAATACACTGCTATTCCACAGCAGTACGCCATAGAGAATTACAGTGATTGTCATTATAAACTAGGCATTTACTGATAAGTTTCAGAGTGAATACAAAATTATAGTGTCTAGGATATCATAACATAGTAACAAATCTACACTTCAGTGCTGACCTCTGTAGCTGTTGAAGGTGCATCAGTATCGAGAATTTGTACACTTTTTCCCCAAGCAGTAGCTGCTGTATTGACGGATGAGCCTAGTCTCCCAGGCTGTCAAACCACTACTAAATTAATCAAGAATGTTAACACAGAGTTTCTATTTTATACATTTACCATCCTAAATAATAGTTATCTGCTTTGTAGCCACCAGTTTATTCAGTGGAGATTGTTCCTCTGTTTTCAGCTATCACACACCCTTTGCTTTTCTATTTGTTGCAATAAGTACAAACAAAATTAAATTTAAAGTGTCCTTCTTTTTACTGCAAAGAAGATGTGAAAGGTGAAAATGCTTTTTTAGGACAACTTATTGATGTGCTCTAAAAGCATTTCCCTCTTTTTATTTCCCCCCTCAAGTTTTGACTCTCTAGAAGTTATAACTTGAGGCCAAATGATTTGCCCATATCTCTGAATGTCATTTTAAATGAATGTATCTGTAGATGTGGAATCTGCAGTACTTATGGAATTAGAACCAAAACTAAAATAAAGGAAAAACTAGAAGCCAGAGGAAAAACAAGTCTTTGGAAAGCTAGTCACTAGTACATCGTGTTGTCACTTGCATAAAATAAAAAATTAGTCAGTAAGTTTCTTTCATTGAAATAATTTAAATTATGACTTTCCTCCAGTTTGAACGGTGCATTGATGGTAAACAGACTGTTAAAAGTAAGCCACAGGATTCTGAATGGGAGTTATTGCTGTTTATGCAAATACGTCGTTCTTTGAAATGCAAAGCCTACAGAAGTATGGAGAGCCTGATTATTGTGCACAGAACTGGTGGGTCACCGAAAAGATAAAAATGAAGATCTATATACTTTAATAAGGTTCCATTATCGCCAAGTAGGATTTACAACTCCTTTCAGCTCAGGTGTAACCCTTACAGTTTCAAGAGAAGCCAGATTATAGCCCAGGCCAAGTAGGGTGATAAGGACTGAGATCTGAGCTATAAATACTCAAATGATAACTTTATTGAGTTTCCCTTAGATCAAAAGCCCATTTTTTTTCTTGGAAAGCTGAGGATCTTGCAGGCTTTTTTTTTGCTGTAGTTCAGCTGAATCCACATCTTCTGTGCTTTTTTAAAAAAATGTAACTCTTATGCATAGGAGAAACTTGTGCCTCTAGCTAACTGTTGATTTATTAATTTCCTTTAAAAGCCTGTTAAATAAAAGACTAAATATATGATGAAGGAATCCAGCTGCAAAAATCAAGGAACAAAAGTAGACGTTATTAATCCAGTAGCTTATTTCATGTTCCAGCAGATAAAAGCAACTTTTATGTAACTTCCTAATATCTCAAGATTTTTCTGCAAAGTCTTTCAGTGTCAGGCATTGAACAGTGTTAAGGGTGAGACAGAATAAAAAACCTGTAGGGAATCTGGCTACTGGGTTTTATTTAAGTAATGAAATTAAAGTTTTTACCTTACTTAATTTGTTTGCTCATGTCCAGCCACCACTATGTCCAAGAGGTCTTGACTTCCCTGACCAGCAGGAAGGTCACTGCAATGGTTGGGCAGAAGATTGTGCTGATTCCTGTTGTATCGCTGCTCCCAGTCTCAGCTGTTTGGGACTGAGGTCCCTGGGCATCCCTGACATCCACTGTCATGCAGGTCTCTGACTCTCAGCATCTTCTCTCATTTCCAGGATCTTTCCTCCAGCCAAGATCTTCACCTTCTTCTTTCATAGGCCACTTCTTCCTTTTGGAAATTCTTGGTTTTGGCACTGGGTCCTCTTTCTGGAAGCCTCCAAACCTTCAGGTATCAATACAGGCTGGGGGATGAAAGGATTGAGAGCAGCCCTGATGAGAGGGACTTGGGGGTAGTGATGGATGAAAAGCTGGACACGAGCCAGCAATGTGTGCTGGCAGCCCAGAAGGCCAACCATACCCTGGGCTGCACCAAAAGAAGCATGGCCAGCAGGTTGAGGGAGGTGATTCTGCCCCTCTACTCTGCTCTGGTGAGACCTCACCTGGAGTCCTGCATCCAGCTCTGGAGCCCTCAGCACAAGAAGGACATGGACCTGTTGGAGCAGGTCCATAGGAGTGATCTGAGGGCTGGAGTACCTCTCCTATGAGGACAGGCTGAGAGAGTTGGGGTTGTTCAGCCTGGAGAAGAGAAGGCTGCGGGGAGACCTGATTGCGGCCTTTCAGTACTTAAAGGGGGCCTATAGGAAAGATGGGGAAAATCTTTTTAGTAGGGCCAGCTGTGACAGGACAAGGGGTATTGGTTTTAAACTGAAGCAGGGTAGGTTTAGACTAGATATAAGGAATAAATTCTTTACCATAAGGGTGGTAAAACACTGGAACGGGTTGCCCAGAGAGGTAGTGGAGGCCCCATCCCTGGAAACATTCAAGACCAGGTTGGATGGGGCTCTGAGCAACCTGATCTAGTTAAATATGTCCCTGCTCACTGCAGGGAGGTTGGACCTGTAAAGGTCCCTTCCAACCCAAAACATTCTATTCTTTTATGATTTTAGTTTTCCCAATGTAACAGTCTATGTACAGAAGCACAACATGCATGAGTTTTCTAATTGGTGGTTCTGTCTCTGTCTTTTTATTATTTGGACCATTCAGGACATGCCACTTGTGTTTAGCCCAGGTGTTGTCAAAATTTACAACAAAACTTTACCAGTTGCAGCTAGCAAGTAGCAGAGAGAGTTCAAAAGTTCAAAAGTTCAATTTCAACAGTCTTCCACACATGTACCCAACTATCTGCTAGCTAATAGCATTCATAACCTAAGCATTTTTTCACCTATAACAAATAGCTGCCAGGAAAATCAAGATACAGAGCTATCTTACATACAACAAGACAGCATTGTATGGTTCCACATATCTACAGCACAATTTAAGGAAAGTAAAAATTAAACATACTAAAAATATTTCGTGAAAGCTCTATAGCAAGCAAGATTTTTTGTCTTTCTGTGTTGAACTAGCTTCCCGACTTTCAGTGTCTTTGTTTGGTTTACAAAACTGCTATCTTTTTATTTTAGTGTTGTATGTGGCAATGATGAAAATACTGATTGTGCTCGGCTTCTTTATCTTTTTGCTATGCTAATAATTATTGGGATCATTACCTAATGAGGTTTGGTTCTGTCCTGGTTTCTGCTGGGATAGAGTTAATTTTCTTCCTAGTAGCTGGTATGGTCTTTTGCATTTAGTACGAGAAGTCTGTTGATAACACACTGATGTTTTAGTTGTTGCTGGGTAGCCTAGTCAAGTGCGTCTCAGCTCTCAGCTCTGCCAGGTGCACGAGAAGCTGGGAGGGGGCACAGCCAGGACAGCTGACCCAAACTGACCAAAGGGCTATTCCAGACCATATGATGTCATGCTCAGTATATAAGCTGAGGGAAGAATAAGGAAAGGGGAGATGTTTGGAGTAATGGCATTTGTCTTCCCAAGTAACTGTTATGCGTGATGGAGCCCTGCTTTCCTGGAGATGGCTGAACACCTGCCTGCTGATGGGAAGTGGTGAATGAATTCCTTGCTTTGCTTTGCTTGTGCACGTGGCTTTTGCTTTCCCTGTTAGACTGTCTTTATCTCAGCCCATGAGTTTTCTCACTTTTACTCCTCTGATTCTCTCCCCCATCCCATTGTGGGGGGAGTGAGTGAGCGGCTGCATGGTGCTTAGTTGCCAGCCGGGGTTAAACCATGACACGTTCCTACTTACTTGTTTACTTGTGTGTATATATACACACATGTATATAAACCCTAGATGCCTTTTTCACTTGCTGTGAACTCTTCTTCAGACACTGTTAAAGGATCATTTAGGAAATTCACTGCTCTGTGATGTGACACTTACACATTTGATTTCATTTCCATGTCTCCATCTATTCTGTATCTTGCTAGCTTGCTCCTATGTTCAAGACTCTGACAGGTGCTACTGTGGGTTTTTCCACATGGCTACTCCACATTCCTGGTGGCATAGTAATTTCCTGTATTGTTCCCATATCTCACTTTTCCAAAGTGTATGCTTTGTAAATTCTTTTGTCTTTTGCTTCTTGTTATACTTCGGTATGGATGGGAGTGTGATCAGGTTTTAGGGATTCTCACACAGAGAATATATGAACCCTTCTTTTAAAGTGTCCTGGTTTTGGCTGGGATGGAGTTAATTTTCTTCCTACTAGCTGGCATAGTGCTGTGTTTTGGATTTAGTATGAGAAGAATGTCTATAACACCCCAGTCTTTTAGATGTTGCTAACTGCTTAGACTACTCAAGGCCTTTTTGGTCTTCCCCTGCTCTGCCAGGTACCCAAGAAACTGGGAGGGGGCACAGCCAGGACAGCTGCCCCCAACTGACCAAAGCAGTATTCCAGAACATATGACATCATGCTCAGGGGGAGTTGGACAGGGTGAAGAGCTATCGCTGCTGGGGACAGGCTGAGCATCAGTTAGCAGGTGGTGAACAATTGCATTGTGCATCACTTGTTTTGTATATTCTGCATATTCTCTTACTATTATTGCTATTATTATTGTTATTCTTTTTCTCTGCTGTTTTATTAAACTGTCTTTATCTCAACTCACAGGTTTTACTTTTTTTCCAGTTCTCTCCCCCATCCCACTGAGGGAGGAGTGGAGTGAACGAGCGGCTGTGTGGTGTTCAGCTGCCTGCCAGGTTAAACCACAATATGAAGCCAACAGAAAAGTAAGTGTTTATATTACACTTACCTAATATTTTTTTTTTTAATAAATTAATTTATGATTTTCAACTTGCTCTTTTACTTTGTGTTTACACAGCATGTAGTGGAAATGATTCTTCATCTGTGACTTGGGTTTCTAGCTACTGTTGAAGACCTATAACCTCCTCATAAAAGGCTACAAAGAGCTTTAGAAAAAGATTTATGTTTTTTAGAATATATAATTTTATATTTTTTCTTCTTTCTTATCTTTTATATGGAATATTCAATTTTTAAAAATTTGCTCTTTAGCATTTTTATTTGTTTTGTTTTAAGGAAAAATGTAATAAAGGAGGATCATACTGAAGAAGCATTAGATGATTTAGTCCAGCTCTCTGTATGCATTTGTAGTTTTTTATACATGATTTGTTCTTAGCTTTGTTCTTAGCTCTGATTTTGCCATTCTTTTGGGGATGCTTTCATAGAATTTTGCATGTTGCTTCCAAAATATTGAGTATCTCTTGGTTTATAGTAAACCAATTAGTCTAATATAAATAAAATCTTAACATAAAATGTTGGGCATATGGGGGAAAATGTCATTTGCTTGCAGCCTGATAGATGCACTAAAGTTTTCAAGATAACTTATTCAACAGATGTGTCTTCCGTTGCCCTCAAGGGAAAAGATGTTAATTTTAGATAATGATTTTTTTAAAAAAACTGTGATCTGAAAAGTATTACAGAAGTGTGAAAGGGTTAACACCTAATTTCAGGTTGTATGTGTGGGGAACCCCCTTTCCTATAGCAAACCCCCATGCCCCTCTTTTGCTCTTTAGAATAGTCTATATCAAATTAAATATATAATATTTTAAGAAGAAGCTTTTAGAAACAGTATACTCTTAGAGTGCAGAAAAAGTTTCACTCATTTACTACTAGTGTGCATCAATCAAGCCTACAATATTACCCACTGAAGTAATTTCATTGCAGTGTATGTTATAAATACAGGGTTTTCATCATCTTGTGCTTCCTCACCAGTTAACTTTTAATGTTACAGTAATACCTGGGACTAATCAACTTGTTTCTGATCTGCAGCTAGGTCTCAGTCAACAGTGATCTTTCTCACTGTAATTTCATTGAGAACTTGCATATTTGTTTCACTGAGAAAATGGTACTTGTTCCTCAGATTCATTCTAATTAAGGATTAAATAATTTATACTGATAGTGCCGACAATCTCTGTTCATGAATGACAAACACATTAGTCAAACTATTGATTTTTCTGTTCTTTTTGTTGTACTTGTACAGTCTGTAACTCCAGATTCCTAAGCAGGATCTGCAGGATTTTAGGATTTCCTTCACTGCAGGCAACTGGCTGTGAATCAATAATGGAACTCTGATATGACTTTACTTATTGTTCCGGATGACAGAATTCCATTAGTAAATGGTTTTTAAAACATGAGCTGGAAATAGCCTTGGCTTGAACCAAATCAAGTGTAGATACTGGGTTTGGTATATGCTCACTGAACTGTTTAGAAAATATTCCCATTTACTTCAGTTGGCTTTGTCTTAAGTACCCAATGTGTTTGGTTTAACCAAGCACCAACATATTTCACCCTCCCTCCCCCAATTTGGCATTTTAATAAAAAAGCACTGTAAGAGTACATGTAGCAGAAACATTCTGAACAGGGGCTGGGGGTGAATGGAATGAAAATTTAGGAAGAATTGGGCATCTGTGTTCTAATAAGTTTTGCTTCCACAAGAAGCAGGAACTACTAAGTGACAGTCACCTTTGCTGCTAGTCTCAGGAACCACCTTTAAGTTCACAAAGCTAGTAAGAAACTGCAAGATAACCAGCAGAAACGACTGAATGATTTCAACCAATCAAATTCATACAATTTTTCAAATTACTTTTCTTTCATGGAGGTTTCTTGGAAGATGCAAAAATTTTAATTATGCAGAGAAAACTAAGAATCTAAACTAAAAAACAAAAGCAAGACTTCTCTTGCAGAAAGATGTTTTCTTGTACAAAGGCAGGACAAGATTCTGCTCTTTTACATCTGCACATTTAATGTAGTGCCTTCCTTCCTACCTATTGTAAAGAGTCCAAGGTCAATTGTTCTGCTTTTTTTCTACCCAAATTAGTAATTTGTATGTCCACTGATAGTCACAACACCTCATGTAAAACTAAGAACAGTATTTGTATTAAATTAATTTACTCAGAAGAAGATAAGAAAAAAAACATAAAAAGAAAACCATAAAACTAAAGTGTCAAATGAAAATAAAAAAAATGTTGTTCTTGTATTTTTTCCAATGGTCTCAAAAGCAGCAGTTGCTTAAATTTCCAAACCAGCTTTCTCTTCTTGGAAAATTCTGAGGTTTTCTGCATAAATCTGGTGACTGAGTAAGCATGACAATGTAAAACAAGGAATGTTTTCAATGGACTGTGGAGAAATGCACTCCCATGAGGTAAAATAAAGAAGTTGATGGAAATTTTTCTTAGCATAACTTTTAGTAGAAAAATATTAAATATAATTTATGCTTTTTAGGTTGTTCTGTCATACATGTAAAAATGTTAGATTGATGAATATTGTGAAAAGAGTTATCACTTTCTTTGTAAAGCATGTATCAACCAGGTGATCATTTACTACCTCTACATATGTTTTTAGCTAAAAAAAAATATATGGCCTGATTTTGAGGAGGAAACTACCCTGCATATTTGAAGATGCAAAAATTCATGCCCTTGTAAAAATATATGTTTAATTTTTCTTATTAAACTTATTTTCATTCCCCAAATTCAGATGCACTCCAACAGGTTCTTTGTCATATTTGTTTGCAGGACTACACAAGTTTTGAGACTGTTGTTGATGAGCATATCAATTATGAAAAAAATCAAGCAAGGTAAGGCACAATGAGAGGACACTAGGTTTTTAAGACAACATTCTTTTCATTTTACAGTTCTGAATTTGTCATAAGTATATTTGTGCTGAAAGGATTGATAAATGTTAGAAATTGTTAAAATAGAGTTATAGAGTGTGTCAGAAAAACTCCTGTCTGTTAAGGAATGCTAATCTGAAACTTGGGATTTTTTTACAGGGCATTTAACTTCTGATTCAGGAGGATGAAGAGGATGAAAAAATTAGATGTTTTATCTAATATGCAAGTTGAGTTCAATTCTCTTGTAGTATGAACCCTGTTTGGGTTTTTTTGGTAGCTGCTGGACTAGGTTTATGTGTTGTATGGCCTGCACTTTTTAAGGGGTGACACACAATACATCATGAAAAAAAATCTTGTGTGTCCAAAAAATTTTCTGCTGAGATTCTCCATAACACGGTTGCTGTCATGACACAGAATAAAGTCTGTACTACTTTCTGGGCATTAAAATCAAACCTGCATATTACCTTTTGATCTGGTGTTCCGACTTTAGTAGGCAAGGTCTCACTGATGGTATGAATAAAATGAAACAGCATACCAAAAAATGTTAGGCGTAAAGTTTGTGCAACATATAATCCACCTCTGCTTCCCTTCTGATGGTTTTGCTGTGACAATACTCAATATTCTGTGACTGGATGATGATTTTTGGATGCACTGCTTTTTATTAGCTTTCAGCAGCACACATTAAAAGTAACTTACACAGTCCTTAACAGGGCTTATGCGTATTGTATCTACTTTTTCTTCATTTTGGTTTTGATGGCTTATGCTGTCAAATTCAGCACTGCTGTCAGAAAATGTTATGCAAAATCAAATTGTTTCATGTTATGAATAGCTGTGTTATCATTTGCAATTTGCCCACCTCTGTTAAATCAAAGTTATAGCTTGCTGGGTTCAGAGCAGCAGAACAAAGTGGAAATTGAACAATTTATCTTAATCTTTATTATTAACTATAAATTTAAGCATCTTTCTGTGCTATTGCTAATCCTCTGGAGCATTTTTCTGGAATTTGTTGAGAGCTCAAGAACTTATTCTGTGACCGGCATGTGCGAATTGATGGGAAAATATATTTCTTGAACTGAAGACTGTTAAACTCTATCACAGTGCCTGAGGGATGAGAAGGAAGTGAGATCTCAAGTCTAAACCAAAAGTTTTATTTGCATATGGCAAATCATGAGCAAACCTCAACCAGCAGCAAAGAGGGCCATGCAGAGAAGTAAAGCTGCATGTGAAATACAGATTTTCTCAGCATTTCTGAAATACAATGTAATTACCTTCTTGGGTGATCAGAGGCAACCACCATTACAACTGTCTTCTTGACTGAACTCGTTTGTAAGGCAAATCTGCTTCTGGATCTGTTGTTGCAGTGGGAATTTCTGCTGAACACAACTATACCTACCAAAACTGTTGTGTACACAGAAACATTGAAAGGGCTTGATCCAGAAAACAATTCTTAGAGAAATTATACAGAAAAAATGTCAATATTGTAAATTTAACACTATCTTAAGCTTAATCCTTATTTCCATATTTTGAAGTGTAGCCATCTGACCCGTTTTCTGTTATTCTCACAGGACAATAAGGAAATTACACAATCTGTATTAATATGCCTATACATTTCCAGCTCCCTACATGGTTAGTAAAACTCTTGTCCACCTTGTATGATGTATGCTGTCTCTGATTACAATTGGAATCTACATTTAGAAAGGCTGGTGGGAGAGAATAAGGGGAAATTCTTGTGATGCTAGAATTGTTTCCTCAGAAGGACTTTCAGAGTTTCCCCTCCTAACATTGTACTTAATAGCATACAATAAATGCTATACTCCTTTGGGGAAACATCCCTCTTCCTTGGAAGATATACTGGGAATGCTGAGAGCAGCTTAAACCATGCACCTCTAGGGATTCCAGCGTTTGCCAGAAGCCCAGTGAGAGTGGGGTTTCAACCTTCAGCATTTCTGCTGGGAGTCAGAAATGCTGGTTTGTGGAGGTAGGCAAATCTCCTTCTTGACTAGGTCAGAGGGAGAGGGCTGGAGCACCTCTCTTATGAGGACAGGCTGAGAGAGTTGGGCTTGTTCAGCCTGGAGAAGAGAAGGCTGTGGGGAGACCTGATTGTGGCCTTTCAGTACTTAGAGAGGGCCTATAGGAAAGATGGGGAAAATCTTTTTAGTAGGGCCAGCTGTGACAGGACAAGGGGTAATAGTTTTAAACTGAAGCGGTTTAGACTGGATCTAAGGAAGAAATTCTTTACAATGAGGGTGGTGAAACACTGGAACGGGTTGCCCAGAGAGGTAGTGGAGGCCCCATCCCTGGAAACACGCAAGACCAGGTTGGATGGGGCTCTGAACAGCCTGATCTAGTTAAATATGTCCCTGCTCAGTGCAGGGAGGTTGGATTAGATGACCTCTAGGGGTCCCTTCCAACCCAAAACATTCTGTGATTCTATGATTCTTCCAGTTTCCCTGTCATCATCATACTCTGCAAATGAAAGTAAACTTTCAGTGGCCTGAATTTTCCTTTATAGAAGGCAGGTCTGAAAGCCTTGATTTTAACATCTGTGGTGACTGCGGAAGTAGAAAGTTACGTAAAATAGGGGAACATCTAACCCCTGTAAAGCCCTGTAAAAAAATTTTATCATATTTTCAGAAGAAAGCCACAAAATTTTGCTAGCAACAAAATGCAGACAGGCAACTGATTCAAACAAACAGTTAAGCGTGTGAACACCCAAAGCAGAAGCTGCAGTTGTCAGTGTTTGAACATTTGTCTGTCTTTCTGCTGGAGTGTTCTACAGTTTCTTGACCTCATGGAAAAAAATCTTATTAACTTTTTGAAATGTAGTTACACTGAGCCATGGAAGAAAGAAGTGGTGGCAGATGTCCTAGCTCTCCCTCCCAGAATTTGCTAAGATTACCTTACAAAAGTTTCTTCTGTAGGAAAGTATCTGTTGTGGGTAGTGGGTAACCTTTTCAGACTGCATTAAGGACATGAATTTCCATGTCTGCTTGTCATCTTCATGTGGCTGTGTACCGTACTAGTGCAACCATCAGCGGGAACCCTTCTAACTCAGAAACCCACTCTGGCTACCCTCTAGCAGAAGTGACAACCTTTGCTCAGGCACACAGATAGGAAATGAGAGAGCAGTGGAGCTGAGCAGCAGAAGCAAAGCTTTGCAAATAAATAAATAAATAAATAAGTTAGGAGATGATGAGGGCACAGACACAAGGGTCTGCTAAAATAAAGTGATTGTGATAGGACTTGAGTAATAATAGCAAATAAAATTTTTCTTTTTAAGTAAACTTATACACCTCTACTGTCCATGAGCTAAGAACATAATGTGAATAATTTACACATTGTTCGATGGCTCATTAAGATTGGTTTCACCTGAACCATTTAATATCTACACAGTCTCTGTTGTTTTGCTGCTGCCAGTCTCAGGCATCAATGGTATGTTAAGAATGCTAGCAAAAGATATCAATTTGATGATGTGCAGCAGCATATCCTCTAGGAAATCTGCCATATGCTCTGAACAGGTTGCATAGTTTCAGTACTAACCACCAGGCAAATGAGAAACACTTTCCTGAAATACAAGAAATGAAATTGTGGTTTATGCCATAATTGCAAATGCCTTTCTTCAACCTCCAACTTGATAATAAAACTTGTGTATAAGGGTATTACAAATGCCCAGTCAATAAACTAAATAGACTTCAATATCTTGTCAGACTTGCTGTTTTATGATCTCAATTATTTTGGAGACATACCTGCATAAGTACCAGATGAAAAGAAACCTTGGGATGACAGGCAATTATGAATTATGGATGACCAATTAGTAATTCTGCTTATGAGAATTATCATACTGAAGAATGAGCCATGAGAGAAGGATATGTATTTGCAACAACTATAACTTACATATGTAAAAGAGGTAGATGTATTCTTTAGGTTTGCTTTAACAGCTAAATCTTATATAAGGTCATATAGTGCTTATATAATGCTCTTTTTCAGCTAAAGCTACATGGTGGAATTGTATAGACTATACAAGAATGAATCCAAAGATCTTATGTTTACTTTTGTAAAGGTCCTAAAATCATGTGATTAAAACTATTGTAATAGAAACCTATAAAAATGTGATTCAAGGAAGGTAATACAATAGAAGAGAGATAATGACCAAGATAAAGGATCTAAATAACGAAAGTGGAAATCCATGTTAAAAATCAAGAAGGTCATGAGGCTTTTAGAAGACAGGCTGGCCAATAAATGGTACCATATGTAAGAACAAACTTGAATCAGTTTATGCTTGTACAATGTGCTGGCTGTACAGTTCTGCAAATAAGTAGTTTTGCTACATATTCAGTGTCACAGTATCTATATGTTTATTACCTTCAGGAACAAAATTTTTTTCTTTTTTTTGTTTCTGTCAGTTCTTATCCATCTTTTGTGTAATATTTGAGAATTGAGAGGAAGCCATACATACACATTTCATTAACTGTATTGCCTTTCTATAAACAGCAGTGTAGATTTCATCTCTTGATATTTGTTTCATGCTCTAAATACATCTGTTCTGAGAAAATGCAGTAGTAGATTGACTAAAGAAAGAAAATACTGTCTACATAATAGAAAACAATTATGTTTTCTCATAAAATGTTAAAACCTCTTTTCTGTTCTAAACGAATGAGAACCCCATAAGATTTATTTGATCTGCTTCATTTTGTTATTGATCTTATTTTATAAATACAATAATAAATATATATTTATCTTTCTTTCTGTCCATCTGTTACTCTTTCTTATTCTACCCAGTTGCAACACAATCTTTACAAGAAGGACATTTCTCCAGATTATGATAGTGAAACATCTGCAGTAATCTGGACAAATTTTACTGTCAGGCCATAATTTCTTTCTAATGTGTGTAGCTTTCCCAATATAACAGATGTGTGGGTAGCACCAAAATCACTTTTTTTGGTTCTATTTGTGGAAAATATAAAAATCTATGGGAGACTGCTAATAATTTAATCCTTATATTGACGCAATAGTTTTGAAAGTAAACCTTAATAGCAAAATGATGCTCTGGCCAAATAGTTCTAATTAAGAAAGCTGTTGAGGAAAATACTTCTATTTAAATTTTTAAGATGGAAGACACTAATAGAAATCTATTCCATAAAAGTAGAATGTGCAAATAAGGAATAGAAGAACTTTGAAAACAGTGCTGAATTACAAAGAAATGTTCTTAATTAAAGTTAAGTAGCTTTCCCAAAGCAATGCTTTCCCAAATTGGTTTTGATGGAAAATGGTGTTAAATGGACATTTATATAACGTTAATGAATATCAAACAGATTCAAAATCCCTTGCAGAGTTGGTGGTCAAATGACTCAGTGCCAAAAAGAATTCTAAAATACCACTTTCAGCAAATACTTCTAAGGGTTACAGTTTTAAAGATAGGTACCTCATGAAAGTTGAAGTATGTATGGAAGATTTCCTTTAAGGCATTTTACCGGTCATATGAACAACAACCAGGTATTTATGGAAACTGAGTGCAAGAATCTGTGTGTAACTGTACACTGTCCTTCCATGAAAATACAAATAATCATTTGCATATGTAACACATTTTTATGAGCATGTGCTATAAATAAATGGAAAATCATTCCCTTTGTAAAAGGGTCAAAAAATTCCTATTATATAGAAATATTCCTACATTTAAAATATTCAAATAGCAATGCAGTCTATCTTTTCTTCAAGTATTTCAACCAATATCCTCCTGTTCAAAAAATGTATTTATGCGTTCTGTCAAGAATCAGCAATAGCCATAACTAAACAATGTGGTTATAACTATTTATGTCTAAGCCCAATGCAGACAGATAGGACACCAGTTTCATTTTGGGGATTTATTACCTAAAATTTATTGTTACAATCCTTTTTGACTAAATTTCATATTGTCCAAACAGCTGTTGGTTGGACAAATTTATTATGCAAACAGAATTACTCAGTGATAGTATTATAACTCAGCGTCACTGATTTGGAAATTTTAGGACCTGTATGCAAAATGCTTCTCATTTCCAAATTCTTTCTAAAAGCATCAGCTTCTTGACTCTAGACTAAGTAATGATATTAACTCATTGTTTTGTTTTACTCACTATTATAGATCAGTGTTTCATGATCCGTAGCTGTTCCGGGGGAAGTGTGTATTCTTTTACCTTGCTGGAAATTACGGTCCTGAAATACTAAGTGAGACAGAGGAAAAATT
Organism: Butorides virescens; assembly: GCA_017310255.1. Taxonomy (NCBI): domain Eukaryota; kingdom Metazoa; phylum Chordata; class Aves; order Pelecaniformes; family Ardeidae; genus Butorides; species Butorides virescens. The sequence continues at coordinate 18,204 of JADKXX010000461.1, forward strand.
ATACTATCCTGCTGCTCGATGAAACCCATGTCTTTTCCATCACATGCTATAAAGACATTGCATTCTTTTTATGTACTTATGGACTTGTGGATATATACAGACTTCAGAATTTTAACAGTTAAAATCTAGGTATTTTCTGTGATGGTCCGTTTTTTACTGTCTGTTTAATCTATTTTAATTTTGGTAACTGCAGGAACATTTTAAAGTGAAAAAGGTTAAAATCCAAGAAAGTCATGTTGCAAAGATGAAATTGAAAAGACACTCCTGAAGTTGAAGTCAGTGATAATGAAAGATGCCGCAGTGACAGCTGTAGTAGTGAAGACCTTGTTTTAATCAGAGGGTAATCTGCAAGGTTTAAAATTGCCTACAATATTTAAGTCTGAACTTTAAATGTGATTTAAGTCTAAAAGTGATTTTAAGCCAAAAATTCTGGATTATCATTATTCTTATCACAGAGCTGTAGTCTGCATGCCTTTCATTTGTGTCAGTGCTGGTTTCAAAACATTAAAAGTCAAATGCTAAAGGCCAAGTCACTGTGCTATTGTTTAATATTGCTAAGTTTTGTACTTAGATTGTTCTTGAAATCTATGAAGAAGGACTGTGAGGCTTCAGATCTCAGATTTACAGAAACATTTTAAAAATTCTGAAAGAGCTGATTTTATACCATATTTATAATTTTGTTCTGAATTACAATTTTTTGAATTTAGAAAAAGTTACAGTTTAATTTTTATAAAATGAGAAGAAGAGCTTTGGGTTTACAATTTACTACATTTTTTACTATATTTCTGACAAGGTGATATTAACAAAATTGTCACAATTTGGATAGTCAAACACTGAACAAAGCTGCCTAGAGAGGTTGTGGAACCTGCTCTTTGGACATGCTCAAAGTTTAACATGAGAAAGCCCTATGCAATGTTACCTATGTTGGCTTTGCTTTCAGTGGCAGGCTTGCCCAGTGGACCTCCAGAGGTCCACTCCAACTTTATTTATTCTAAAATATTTATCAAAGAGGTCAATAATTTTGCTTCTTCAGTTTAAAAGTAATGGACATTTTAAACTCCCAAATGAAAATGCAGAAGAGAGAATATTTTCCTCTACCAATTTAAGACTTGAGTTTCTCTTTTATACAACAGTCAGAGTTTGTTCTTTTAAAATCCTTAAGATTGTATCTTCTTAGCATTTATGTGTGCTGTAGGCTATCTATGAAACTAATTTTAGAGATAAGCTCAGACATTCAGGTTCAGCATGTACCTGCTGGAAGTGTTATGAAACTGCACATCTGTCCTGGTTTCAGCTGGGACAGGGTTAATTTTCCTCCTAGTAGCTGCTATGGCACTGTGTTTTGCGTTTAGTACTAGAAGAATGTTGATAACACGCTGATGTTTTGGTTGTTGCTGAGTAGTGCTTAGACTGGCGAAGTACTTTTCAGCTCTCCTCTCTGCCAGGTGCACGAGAAGCTGGGAGGGGGCACAGCCAGGACAGCTGATCCAAACTGACCAAAGGGCTATTCCATACCATATGATGTCATGCTCAGTATATAAGCTGGGGGAAGAAGAAGGAAGGGGAGGACATTTGGAGTGATGGCATTTGTCTTCCCAAGAAACCATTACACATGATGGAGGCCTGCTTTCCTCCTGGAGATGGCTCTGAACACCTGCCTGCTGATGGGAAGTGGTGAATGAATTCCTTGCTTTGCTTTGCTCGTGCACGTGGCTTTTGCTTTCCCTAGTAAACTGTCTTTATCTCAACCCATGAGTTTTCTCACTTTTACTCCTCTGATTCTCTCCCCCATCCCATTGTGGGGGGAGTGAGCGAGCAACTGCATGGTGCTGAGTTGCCAGCCAGGGTTAAACCATGACAACATGATAGATGACAAATTTGTTATTTGAAGAAGGATGCTGTGCATTAGTACAGTGGTCTTCACATCAATATTGCTGAAAACCTGGGACATGCTACAAGGCCTTTTTAAAATTTATTTTGGTAAAATCTAGGACAATGTATTTTTTTTTAAGGTTTACAAATTAACTATATTTACCCAAAAATCCTAAAATATTTCATATTATGTTATTATCTGCTCAATTTTTTTTTTTTTAGAAATAACATCTTCTGAGTGTTTAGCTAACAAGAAAATGTATTAAGTGTATGTAAATACATAAATCAGTATGTGCTCATCTGGCTGCCAGTTTAAATGACTACTGCAATGACTACCTCAAGACAGAAAGAAACAGAATGTGTTTAGCATACTATGTATTCATGTGCTAAGTCATTATGGCAGATGAAAGTGTATTTATATGAGAAATGTTTTTACAATCATAACTGGTTGTGCTGGAAATACTTTCCTTATTTTTTTTTTGAGAGAGGTGTATTGAAAATTAAAAAATTTCTTCAGTCCCCCAACACCTTGGTGTTCCCAATCCAGCAGAAACCCATGTGTAGAATAGCATAAATATGTTTAGATCCACACTTTTACTGCCTTGAAATGAATGGGATGGAAGTCCACAGGCTTTACTTGTGGGCTTACTTGAACTTGGGTATCTCATATTCTGAACTGGATATATTTTTGTTTCTGTAGTGATGCCTAAATTTAATGTACTGAGTGGAGGACATTTTGGATTTTTTCATACTACCTACATACTATGCCAAAAAGAATGAAATAAATATTTATATTTTCATCAGTCATGTAATTGCAATTTATAGAGTATGTGTGTTTTCTATTTAATTTCTTTTTATAGGTAGTAAAATATCTATTGCTAAGTAACGGAATTATGCTAGGGTCTTTGTGGAATAACTTGTATTAATATTGGTTTTCTAACCTCATTTTTCAATATTCACATCTTTACTTTTTAAAAGCCCCAGCTCTAGTGGCTCAAGAACTCTTTTAATTATTTAAATACCATGAAACCAAACCCATTCTGGTTATAAATAGACATAGAAACGTCCTTTCACACTGATTTTAAGTTTTGGTAGCAAACAAACAAAAATATATAAACTTGCACAGTGTACTATTATAATGAATACTTAGGCATAATTTAATGATATTTACCATTTTCATGCCACTGGCATTGGCATTTGTATTCTGCATATCAAGCACTGTGCAAAATGCATTTATAAAGTCAACATTAAATCAAGCTTTGTACCTTAGGGTTAAATAATAGAATGGCTTGTAATATTGTGCTTCTTTGTATTGTACTTCCTACTGACACAAGCTTCCTGCTCTTTCTAAAAGCAGGGTTTTTCTCTTACAAAAGTTAGTTCTCTGAGTATTATTCATGTACCTCTGAACAAAAAGGGGTTAAAAAGAATCGATGTAAGATGTAGATTGCTGAGATGAAACTGTCTAACATTGACTTTAAAAAACAAAACTAAGCCAGCTATTTTGTAAGAAACCCTCATCAGTTTTAAAGGCTAGCATATCTCTTTTATAAGAATCACTCCATGGAGGTTTGAATGAAGAGGATTATTATATTTATCAATGTCATTACATAAATAGCAAGCTTTTGAAGGAAGTAAGGAAAAACAAGGTTTCTTGGTACTTGAGTGATGAAACAACAGTCCTGGTTTAGATGTCATGCAACCTGGAATGATTGCAAGCAAAATGCTACTGTGTGGATAAAGGACATGGTAAAGGTGATGAACTTACTTTTAATGCTATGATTATTATAGTGGTGTAAAACCAGTTTAAACTATCAAAAATTTTAAAATAAAAAATAAAACCCAACCTGAATTTTGGAAATCTTGCTTGAATCAAGGCTGCTTGATCATGTAATGTGGTTTTGTTCCTATACTGAGAAGCTGAAGGAATTTTTTGTATGAAAGTTATTTCCATTGTTTATTCAGATCATTGACATGTGGGTGATGTCCATTTGGAGAAGGATCCTTTTGCAGAATTGATTTTGTGGTTGTCTCAGCAATAGTTTAGCATAGCACATGAAAGGGATGCAAACCCACTCTCTTAAGGGTTATGCTTTACGTCAATGAATTCAAGCAGAAAGATCTTCAACACTCTTTTGCATTGCACCTTGTAGAGGAACATAAACCTGATGGCTTTTGTACTCTATGTTAAGCTCAGTCACGTATACATTTCCTCATGCTGGTTTTGGCACTAGCTCAGGGAGGCAATACTCTCTATTGATTAACTCAGTGAAGGCCAGTTTACTGGCCATTTACACAACCAGTTGAGCCACTCAAGTGATATAGCCAGTTGATCCACTTATACCGAAGTTTATATAAAAGAAAGTCCACATTCCAGTCCCCTTTGCAAGGAGATACTTTTAGTTTTCCTTGCAACAGTCAGTTATTCCCTACATTTTTTACATGGCTACTCCTCAAAAACAGTTGCTATTTCCATTCTTCAGTTTAAGTAACATTGATTTTGTTTTTTTTTTTTTTTTTTCTCTTCTGTACTTAGCCTTGGATATCATGTATTCTGGTCTGGGAGCTACTCCCTAGAATTAAGAGAGGAAAACTTTTCAGGATATATAAGGCCATGCACTGAAGAGGCAGGCCATATGAAAACAATGGTGTGCAACAATATAAATAAAGATTACAAGATAATGTGCACATACTTCAGAGGAAATCAAAGTTGCACTGTAAATCTGCATACATTTAAAGATTATTAGTGCTTGACTTTGCAAATCTGAGCTGGGTGGATAGGGTTTTCTATCTGAATTTCATTTTAACTGGAACACACAAAGTAAATGTGTTCTTAACCAGTCTTTAAGCCTGACTTGCATGTGAATAACCTACTGTGATCAGATAATGGCTACATAGCTAATTATAAGACTATTTAAGAAAACTCTCTAAGAAAAGAAGGAAACAACATCTAATGTTTCTGACTCAGATTTTTTTCCAGGCACTTCTTAACAACATTCCTGCATGTTTTAAATGGTAAAGTTCCAATGCAGCCTACTTTGATACAGGGCAAGGTTTGGTATCTCGCTACAATATAGTTTAACTTTGTGAACATAGGCTGATATTGTTGGAATGAATAGGTCTAGTTGTGTTTAATGTTAAACATTTGTTTTATAAAATATTGAAATTAGTCTATAGCAGTGCATGCTTTTCTCAGATTTTCTTTTGTCGCTGAGGACTTAGATCCTGGAAGGTGGAAATTTGGCATCCATTTAATCTACATGCATTGACTTCAGCACCAAGTTATTTATTTATTTTGTGTGTGTGTGTATATCTAAGCTTTGGAAGCTTTTTTTATCATGCTGCATCAGGATGTTTAACTTACGTTATAGTACTGTTGACAGTATTTTCTATTGCCTCACCCTGATTCTGTTATCTCTATAGAAACCTACCTTTTTGAAGTGATAGCATTTCACCTGTGAGAGGACAAATGGCTGTAGAGAGAGGCAAAATACTGGATTACTAGATTTTAAACTATATGTCTTATACTATTACTCTCAGTTCAGATTAAATTTTAAGGAGACATTCCATACATATGAACATATTACCTAAAAGTCATGCAGATAACCCTCTGTAGTCGTTAAAATCTGTACCCTAGAATCAACTTTTGTTATTGTTCTTATGCACTGGGTGTTGGTGAGTGTGGAAAATTTCAACATTAATTCAGCCCCTCTCATACAATCATGTACTGTCTGTTTTCAGTGTCAAGTAAAAGACTTTATTCCTGGTTTGATTATGCAATTTTTACTTGTGTTTTGTGCTTGGCTTTGAATTACCATCTGTTTTTAGGATTGTGATTATTTTAAAATAGAACTATTTCACATGTGAAATCATTGCTGCAAGGATATTTCTTAGTAAATGATAGATATTTAGAATTTACTTATGCTTCAGGGCACATTTAGCATCATAACAGTCATTGGTAACCAGAAAGTAGGTCACATTATCCAAGCATCACTAGGATATTTGGCAAATTTCAGAGTTTTATACTTTGCTAATGATAATATTTTGAGGAGCACCGTAAACTACTTCTGTAATTAAAGTTTGTTAAATCACATTAAGATAGGCTTGGTGCAAGGGCAGGTTGCATTTGCCAAAGTTAGAAACATAAACCTTGATTTAATCAAGTGCCAAAGCAGTTGAGTTCTTAACCACTTAATTTATTAGCTGCGTACTTATGATCATCATCATTTGATCTTTTGAAATAGGGAGAATAGATTAATTTTCACAGACTATTTGCAAACCAGTTATTACCTTCTGCAGAGATTAAAATATTGACCAGCAGACTGAAAAAAACAGAAGTGGAGAATAAAAACCCTCTCTTCTCCAAAGCAAAACTTAAATGGGTATTTGACATGCACTATCATACCCATGCAATTTTGTCCACTTCTAATGAGCAATTAAAGTATTGGGGCAAAGCTCACAACTATTGCTATGAAATCAAGGTAGAACAACATAACCAGTGAATATAAATTAATGTTATCTTTATTTTATCACATTTCATATCACCTAAGGTTATCTGAAGTACTTCAATTATAGGAATAATACAGTTACACTTGTTGTACTGGCACTTCAAAAGGGAAAATACCGCTTTCTATTTCAATATGGGATGAGATTGAAGGCTGTTGCCATTCTCCCTGCCATTCACCTCTTCCGTCTACTTCTCTGTGTTTGCCTCTGTCTACTCACAGCATTGTTTTGACCATTCAGTGTAGCTTTAAACGACAATCCAAATACATCAGCACAGATTTTTTTGTGCAGTACCTTATGCTGTTTATTAGCCGTCCTATCTCTAATACTATGGATTATGCTGCTTTCCTTCTCCTCAGCTGTTAAGCTTGAAGCCAGGCTTGATACTTACTTTGAAAATTTTATTGTCCCCTCTTGGATAGGAACTGATGTCTGAAATTCTTTGTCCTAAGAGGATTTTTTCCATTTGTTGATTCCACTATCAAAATTGGTCAACACTGGAGAAAGTGCACAAAAGCGAGTGCCGCGAATGAGATCTATTAGTTTGTCTGCAAGTTGGCCTTCCTGTGCAGTGTAAGAGATCTTAAGCAAGCTTTTAAAGACAATGGATTACTCCAATCTACCTCATTAATCTCTGTGATACCTAACTTACCCTTCACACAACTGTCTTTTCAGATTTGTCTATACTTTGGGCATTTTTCATGTTTCTCCTGTTTTTTTCTTACCTTATCAAGAGATGGGAATTTGATGACTGAGGATGCAGTAAATATGGATCCCAGGCTGTTCTTACAGCTTAGTAGTTTGTGTGTTACTGATAGTACCTTCTTAATCTTCCTAATAATACTACCTAGCCCATTTCAACAGCATATTTTAAGAGAAGTTGATTGTGTTTTACAAATGGGAAATGAATGCACTGAAAAAAATATTTACTATTCTTATAAATGATTTGGAAAAAAGAATCCTGTGCTATGAAATGTTACTGAAAAATCTCTTAATTTTTTTTTTTTAATAAGAAGAAATAAAGTATGGTAGTTAATAAAGTCATTCTGCTTGCATATATTTTTCTGAAGTGATAGTTTTCAACCATGTTGTAGGATTTACAATTACTTGTTAAAGAGGGCAGTTTGCTATTTTTATAGTGTTGCTTTTGGTGCAAGTAGACTACAAAATATAGTGAGTTTTAATATGATACATCAATGCAGATTGTGAAAAGTGTGTTAAAAATTTTGTATGTGTACATACAAATAATCAAAGGGTAGATCACTTCATAGGCTTTGCATCATTACACTACTTTTCTACTGTTTTATCAAAGTGTATTTTAGAACCTACATGGGCAGAATTCAAAACATTTTATGTTTTGTATAATCTCTGAAACAGACTGTCTTGTCAAACTTGCTGAAAAGGGCTTTCAAGCAAAAAACAAACTCCTCTTCCTTAGGGGAAGGAAGGAGGAGAAATTTTCTACTCTTTCTTAAAACCAAACTACCTCAAATCTACACTTATTTTTCATAAGTAAATAAATAACTGAAATTAAATAAATGCTTTTTCTCTAAGAGAAGAGAACCTTTGACGTCACTCTACATATGAGGAATATGTAACAGGAACTTTGTGACTCATGTCACCAAACTTTAGGTGTTTACAACACAGATGTCTACATCTGAGATACTTGTCAGGGTTGGCACTGCCATCAGCAGAGCTCTACTCCACAGATGTCATCCAGGGCAAGATCCAGCTGCCCAAATATAGTTGCCCATTTGTGTGTGGGATTATTACTAGTGTCCACGTGAAGCTGGAAACAGTTCTTGTTTTCCTTTCAGTTCTACAGTACAGAATGGGAAAAGTTGTGCTTTGCTTAGGTTGCACAGGCAGCTTTCAGAGGACCTGGGAATAGAACCCTCTTTCTGACTTTTGTTATAATTGTTCATCTTCTAGAAGAGCTGGACATGAGACTATATGAGTAGATTCAAGTGAAGACAAAGCATTTTTGAAAACTGTAAGTCTGAATTCAGAGGAAGACAAAAAAATAATTACTTTGTTTATGACCTTTTCAGTAACTTTGTTTAATAAAAATTTGCAGTTTGAAACAAAATAATGTTTTGGGACTGGAAACTTGGATATCTAAACCAGATATTTTAATCTTTTTAAAGCTTTAAAAGATCAGTCTCCAAAACACAGATTCTTTTCCAGAGAGTTCTTATTATGAAGAAAATTTGCAATAACTTTATTCACTTCTTAAATCACTTCTTGACTAAAATAAAAATAAATTGATTTGTAGTTCAGAGCTGAGCAAGCTATGGAGCAGGACCCAATGCCAGACTGAAATTCCCATCATATTCCCATTTAGTTTGGTCATTATGGATATTTTTTAAACTTTTAAATTTACCTTTTCCTTGGCAGTTTCTTTTTTTTAATAGGAATTTCAATATTCAGTTTGTTTTCCATTAGTGGGATAAACTAATTAGCTTAATTAGTGTTTCACATATTTTATATCTCTCTATACATTAGCAAGGCTATGTTATACTTATTGTCCCAGATAATTAATCCTTAATGCTCCATAAAATTACAGGCTACCAACATTTAAATATCTAAGCCATGGTATACAGCAATTAATCATGTTTTCTTACCAATTACATTGATTTCATATGTCATTTAAGGCTTAATTATGATTAAGAATATTTAGTAAATTCCAACTCACTTTAATAAATTGACCTTACATTTGCTCAGTCTTTATAAAGGACTTCTGAAAATGAACAATTTGAACTGTTATAACTCAAATGAGAAATAACGATTATGTTTTCCTCAACTTTGGGTAGCTGACTAGACTCCAAGTCTTATTTTTAAAGTGTTTCCTTTAAAAATAATTGCTTAACTTCCACCACCACCACCCCCCACCCCACCCCACCCCCCCTTAGTCATGATAAACTTTGAACAAACTTTGTTAACTGAGAGGAATCTTCTTTTCCTCCTTGACCTATTATGAAACTTGACTGGCCTGCGTCCTTACGGATTTGTTAACACCAGATCTTTAGCTTTGAAAGAACTCACAGTTCCAAAAAGGAACTTTCCCATTAATTTGTATTAGAAATAATAACAATAGAAACAAATACAGATGCATATACGTTCATGCACACACTTCCTTGCATACGCAGTGATACAACCACTGGCTGACCCTAGAGACCTTCGGAGATTGGAGAGACGCAAGATATTTTTGAATTGACAGGTGTTATACAACTGTGTTTAAGACTTGCAGCAGAGCCCTTCTGATATCATCTAGCTTCAGGTCTAACAGATTTAATGGCAAGCATTGGGACCTAGTCAGACTCGTCTTTCTGCCAGTAGGCCCTGAACAACGTAAAACTTTCCTGGAAAACAATAGACATTTTTGGATAACGAGAAGGGCTTTGAATTGGGCAAGTTTGCATGAGAAATTTTCTTTGTGCATTTTAAAGGGTGTGATTGATACAGACATCTGGCTGGATTTTAAAGCCTGTTCCCTATAAAATCCTTGCAGGAAGACAACAGAAATAACACCATATCTATGCGCATACCTGTTTCCACTGCTTGCGTCTGTCCAGCTGCTTCACAGTACCAGATGGGTGGGGTAAAACATGCCTATGGTTCTAGAATTTTGTAAGCTCGGTGGCATGCAAACTTAGCAAACCTTAAAATATGCATCTACTCCACCTTTGTTTTTTAAATCTTAAGAGAAAAGGATGGAAAAGGGATTTTTTAGAAGGAAATTAAACAATGGACCAAAGTTTTTTTCCTTATGTTTCTGCCTTCTACTTGGGCTTGACTCTCTTAGATTTATCACCTCAATGTTTTTCTTTTCAGCTTGGGTTGTATCAAGGAACTACATACTTTTTTGACTGTACAATTTTCTTTAAAGGTTGAATTCATTATAATAAATGGGAGTTTTAGATAACACATTTAAATGCATCCTTATAAATTTGTTCTTTTTTAAAAGCTAGTGTAACCACCACAAAAAGGATAATAGTAGAAAGACTGAAGTGGCAGTCAAAGAAAGAAAATCTTTGTTCAAATCAAAGAACTGTAGATTCCTACTGTGATTCTGAGATATCAGGTATGTCATGACCTTATATTATTTTACAGGTCTGGTTGTAACCTTAGTAACCAGGTATCCATAGTAACATATATATTCCAAGGTAATCGTTTGATCAAAACCCCTTTTATGATCTGATTTCTGAGGTTCTGATACACAGTATTACTCATTTCAGGATGAAATTAGAGCCCAACATTATCAATTTTTGAATATTCTTTATCACACAGTTTTCCCAAAAAGTATCTCCTCACTGACTTTTTATCAATAGCGGTTATGGCACTGTGTGCCATTAGTGAGGGCAAAGAATCCTATGTCTTACATCACATGGCATGTGTTGAAGGTGAATATATAAATTAAACAGAGTAATTTAGAAAAAAATCCATGGATGCACTTATTTTAGCATACAGTAGGAGGCACTTATTAAACTAAAAACATATTTCCTATACTATGCCAACAGAAATAAATGAAAATATTATTATTGATGCATTCATGTTAATTCTATGTCACCTTGTAATAAATATGAAAAAAAGACTCCACAATTTTATAACTTTAAACCAACATAAAATAATGAACTGCTAAGAGATGTTTTGAACATTCTGAAATAATAAAAAAACCCAAAGAACAGTGTGGGCACATGGTACAAAACTTAGAATCTAATATCTTTCAGCTAATCATTTACATTCTGAAGCAGAGTTAAGTTGGAAAACACTTTCTTCCCTGAAGCCATCAGTGTGAGCATTTTAATTCAGGGAAGAATGGAGATGCTGAACATCTGTTGGATTGGTTGTGCTTACATTTTGTAAAAGTGGAAAATGCAGTAAATGATAAATTAGAGGAGAGGATACTGTCCGTAGAGACACGATCATCAGGTTTGCTGATCTGGCAGTTTAAACTTTAGATTTTAAACTGGATTCTTTGGTGACTGGATGATTTTTGGATCATATGTTAGCAATCAACTTTTAATTTAAAATGAGTAATGCCTATAAGAAATCCTCTTCAATATATTATACAGAGAATAATATATGTAGCATCTATGCTATTCAAAGCATACTATATTGATTCAATGAAAAAAAAATTCACAGCATTTTGCTGGAATCTGTTACCATACACCTCTAAATTTTCTTATTATACGAAGGTCGTTTTCTAATTTTCCTTCAGCAGCTCTTACATTCTTCATTTTTCAGAGGAAAAACCCCCTGCACAGTGCACATCTAAGTTAATCTGAAAGGTTATATATTTGTATTAATAATGGAGTACTTATTATTAATTAATTTTGTAATTGCATCATATAGACTCAGACAATTTTTTAACATATTAGCTATTTTATTTCTGATAACTTTCTTCTCTAATGTAAGTAGGGCTGATATAATTTAACCCTTCTGCATATCAAGTTATTTTTAGTTATAATTCTCCAGGTCTTTTTCCTCATTGTTGCACAGCAAACACAGAAAACAGGGAAAACGTGTCCGCAAGTCCCCCATGGTGATCCAGGTTAATTTAAGAACACTTCATACAGCATTCACCCATATCTTTTGGCTGCATGAATGTGTGCAAACTCCTTTTCTCTGCAAGCCATGCTAAATCCATGACTTTAACAACCAGCCTCATCATAATCACTGTGATTTACTTGTTTTCCATTTTTTTTTATATCAAATACTTTACATTGCTATGGGTAACCCAGCAATAGTTCAAGATCATAAAACTTCATTGCTGCTTCTCAGTATGTCTGCGTGACTGCATCAAATCTGAACCCAGTGACTTGAAGAGTCAGGTACAGTTAAGGTAAATGCCTGTGGAATCAAAAAAGTTGATCTGTTTTGTACTATTTACTGATATTATAGCTCTGTTTTAACTTCAGCATTACTGGGCTCAAAATTAAGATTAAGAGATTAACTCTTAAGAAGGAAGTAGTATTTTTTATCTTTTTTCTTTTCTTTTTTTTTTTTTTCCAGGGACTTTCACTTTTCTGTGCATTCTTAGATAGGCCTTTCTGCTGACACTCAGTATGAGCTGTTTAATTAAAAAGATATGAAAGCTGCCCTACAGAATTGACAAACTAAATTCAGAGCTGTTGCAAATTAAAGTGTATGGAGATGACAAGGTTATTTACCAAACAATGCATAGCAAATACAGTGAATGTTTACTGTGTTTATTTAGTGTCTTGACTGGCAAGTTTCTTTGGAGTAGATTGACAAAATTTAGATGACTTCAAGTTAGAAGATAATAAGCAATAGGCTATTTCAATCCATTTGATTCTGACAGAAACAGACTTAATTTTTATGTTTCTCATACTTGAACAAATTCAATGAAAATTTAGCTGAATATATGCTCATTAATGAACATAAATATAAATGCAAGTTGAATGCCTATGTTTACATGGATGAAAAATTATAAAAAAGTATTTTTTGCTATAATGCTTAAAGCAGCTTTTTAAGAAGAATGAAAAGTTACTCCATCAAAGACTTGGTTATAGAAAAATTTTAATTTTATGAAAGTATGAAAATATTGTGGTGATATCTTGATTCGAGTGACTATTGATAAATAAAGGGTTTGAAGACATGGCTAATATACATTCCTAGTAGCTAGTACTTATAATGTTCGTTTTAAAGTTAACATCGCAGAAACAAATGAAAGGGATATGCTAAGTAATTTCTTTAAAATTTAGAACAACATACTTAATCCCTGCTGTTAAGAAGATGTTGTGGTTTAACCCCATCTGCCAACTAAGCACCATAGAGCTGCTTGCTCACCCTCTACCCCTCCCCAGTGGCACAGGGGAGAAAATCAGAAAAAAAAAATCCATGGGTTGAGATAAAGACAGTTTAATAAAACAATAGAGGATAATAATAATAATGATAAAATAATATACAAAACAAGTGATGCACAATGCTCACCACCTGCTGTCCAGTGCTCATCCCATCCCTAAGCACCAATCAGTGTTCCCCAGCCAAGAATCCCCAGTTTACATACTGAGAATGATGTCACATGGTATGGAATAACCTTTTAGCCAGTTGGGGATAGCTGTCCTTGTTATGCTCCCTCTCAGCTTCTTGTGCACCTGGCAAAACATGAGAAGCTGAGAAGTCCCTGACTTAGCACAGCACTACTTAGCAACAACTAAAACATCAGGGTGTTATCAACATTATTCTCATACTAAATTCAAAACACAGCACTATGCAGCTACTAGAAAGAAAATTAACTCTAACCCAACCAAAACCAGGACACAAGAATATAGTAATAAATTACACAGATTTCTTTCCTTTTATGTTGTCTTATTTCTGCTAGGAAGGGAGATCATCTCTAATGTATCTCTTCTCTAACCTTCATTCAAATCACTAGACTGCATAGTATCCACAAAAAAAAAATAATACTGTATTCTTTTTCCTTTTATGTGCCATAAAGTTTTCCATCATTTGTAAGATCAAGAGACATCCTAAATCAAAAAAGAATGAGGCCTAGCCTGAGGTGCATTATGTAGTTGTACTAATAAAGAATTCTTTTGACACAATTTTTGATCAAAAAAGCACAGCTTCATCAAAACTGAATCAGTTTCTAGACAGCCGTTCTGACATGTTGTTGAAACATTGCCAGCTGAAAACTGCTTGTCAATTTAAAATGGTGGAAGAAAATTCTATATTCCATATAAGAAGAGAAAACATTTTTGGTTTGACCTATAATTAGGAGACAAAATTCAGGTTAACAATGCAATGATACAATGACAGACAAAGGTGACTCTTGAACAGGTCATAAGCATTAGTACTATGAACATAACTGGTCTGTGATATTCTGAATCATGATAAAAAAAATCCTGAAAGAGCATAGAGAAAAAATAGCTACTTAGAGCTTTCAAAAGTAACATCTGAACACACTATTTAACACACTATGTGATAGTATTTAAGTGAAACCCAGTCCAAAATAAGTTTATTCAGAATTCAAAGTGAACTTCAGAATATATTGTTAATTACAGAAAAAATCTCTTATTTGCTTCTTTAGAATTTACTGTCCTAAAAGATTTGATTACAGGTGAATGTTTAAGTGAATCTAAAGAAGACATACATTTTTCATACATTCATAATATCCACTACTGTAATATTTCTTACCTGTCTTTCAAATCTTTTTATCATCATCATGATAATCAGAGGTCCCACAAAGTTCTCCTGTTTGTATCCTGTTTTCATGGAATCACAGAATGGTTTGGGTTGGAAGTGACCTTCAAGTTCATTTAGTCCAATCCCTCTGCAATGAGCAGGGACATCTTCAACCAGCTCTCTTGCTCAGAGCCCCATTCAACCTGACCTTGAATGTTTCCAGGGATGGGGCATCTACCATGTCCTTGGGCAACCTGTTCCAGTGTTTCACCACCCTCATCATAAAAAATTTCTTCTTATACCTAGCTTCAGTCTACCCTCTTTTAGTTTAAAACCATTACCCCTTGCCCTATTGCTACATGCACTACTAAAGAGTCTGTCCACATCTTTCTTATAGGCCCCCTTTAAGTACCGAAATGCTGCAATAAGGTTTCTCTGGAGCCTTCTCCAGGATGAACAACCCCATCTCTCTCAGCCTTTCATCATAGGAGAGGTGTTCCATCCCTCTGATCATTTTTGTGGCCCTCCTCTGGACACACTCCAACAGGTCCATGTCTTTCCTGTGTCGAGGACTCCAGTACTGAGGATGCAGTACTGCCGGTGGGATCTCACCAGAGTGGAATAGAGGGGCAGAATCACTGTCCTCAACCTGCTGGCCACTCTTGATGCAGCTGAGGATATAGTTGGCTTTCTGGGCTGTGAGCGCACATTGCCTGCTTTTCATCCACCAGTACCTTGCAGTCCTTCTCTGCAGGGCTGTTCTCAATCCTTTCATCCCCCAGCTAGTATTGCTACCAGAGGCTTCCATGATCCATGTACAGGACCTTGCACTTGGTCTTATTGAACATCATGAGGTTCATATTGGCCCACTTCTTGAACCTGTCCAGGTCCCTCAGAATGGCCTCCTGTCCCTCAGGGGGGTTTCATGGAAGCTTTCATAGAATCATTAAGGTTGGAAAAGACTTCTAAGATCCTCAAGTCTAACCATCAACCCAACACCAGCATGCATACTAAACCATGTCCCAAAGTGCCATGTCCACACATTTTTTCAACACCTCTAGGGATGGTGATTCCACCACCGCTCTGGGCATCCTGTTCCAGTCCAATCACAACCTCCTCTGATGCAAACTGAAGCTATTTTCCCTCATTCTATAGCTTGCTACTTGGGAGAAGAGACTGACCCCCATCTCACTACAACCTCATTTCAGGTAGTTGTAGAGGGTGATAAGGTCTCCCTTCAACCTCCTCTTCTCCAGGCTAAACAAATCCAGTTCCCTCAGCCATGCCTCATAAGACTTGTGCTCCAGACCCTTCACCACCTTCGTTGCCCTTCTCTAGACATGCTCCAGAAACTCAGTATCCTTCTTGTAGTGGGGGTCCAAAACTAAACACAGTATTCGAGATGCATCCTCACCAGTGCTGAGTACAGGGGCATGATCACTGTCCTACCCCTGCTGGCCACATTATTCCTGATACAATCCAGGATGCTGTTGGCCTTCTTGGCCACCTGGGCACACTGCTGGCTCATGTGTAGCTGGCTGTCAACTAGCACCCACAGGTCCTTTTCTGCTGGGCAGCTTTCCAGCCACCCAAACCTGTAGTGTGTCATGGGGTTGTTGTGACTGAAGTGCAGGACCCAGCACTTGGCCTTGTTAAACCTCATACAGTTGACCCTGTGTAAGGAACTAGAAACTTGTCTCAACATTGGTGACAGAGGCAAGCTTAACTACCAAAGCTTAATGACCACGGCAACTGAGTGGGGCAGTTTAATCACCAGTTTCAGCCCACCCCACCGGAATGGCCTAATCACCACGGCAATTGAGTGGGGCATTTTCAGCCCATTGAGTCCCACCCCACAGGAATGTGTGTCCTGTTATCTTGGAGTACAGGTCCTCTGCTCATGCGCCCGGCCCAGAGTCGACTGACAGTGGGGAGGGGGCTTGGACCCCCTAGAACTTTCGAGCAGACTCTAGTGACGGTACTGGGCATGCGCCCCACTGCCAAGTGGGAGGCGTGGGTATGCAAAACAGTCATTGACTATGCAAAAAGGCAACCCTATGAAAAGGGAACCAGCAGAGACCATGGAGAGAGCATCCAGGAACATCTACCCTCCACCAGATTCGAAGATACATCAGGCCGCACCAGCCGCACGGACCGCGTGGATCACTCAGGCCGCACGGACAGCACATAGACCCGTGGTGGTAGCTATTGCAACACTCCCATACCATTTGTTTCTCCCCCTCTCTTTCCCTTTCGCACTTTTCTTCTTTTTTCTCTGCTTTTCTCTCACGCATTTGTTGTTGGCCAAATAAAGTGACTTAGCACTTGACTCCGTTTTGAGTCTTAATTCTGTTTCTGAGAATGTAAAAGGAACCTAGTCATGATAAAACATTGGAGTTAATCAGAAGTTAAGCCCAGCCGCCCCCAACCTCCCAGAATTATCTGAGGTCGGTTGGAAAGCAAGGGGGTTTAACCTCTTCAACCCAATAGTGGATCGTGACACCCTGGCCTAGTGATCCAGCCTGTTCAGATCCCTCTGCGGAGCTTCCCTACCCTCAAGCAAATTGACACTCACACCCGGTTTGGTGTCATCTGCTGTTGTCATCATTTTCACACCTTCTGAAGTATATCTGAATATATAGAGACACATCAAACTGAAGAACAATGTAAGAAGGTTAAAAGTCTCTTACAGTCTGAGAACTTCCATTTAAAAAATACTTATCTGAAATAGACCACTTCTAGAGAGTGAGTGTTTAATAATAGATGAAAACTACTTACAAAGTATATACAGTACTATAAATATACACTGTCTTGTTATTGTAACATTTGTATTGGAAAATTCTGAACAATAACAAGATGCTTTTTCAGCATGTTCCAGATATGATCAGGTAGAACACAAAATAGGGAAGGGAGAAAAAATCCAGAACATGGAAACTGACGTGCGGAAAACAAGACTCCACAATCCATAAGATTGTAAAGTAGGTATGTTTATTCAGCGCTGGGCAGCACGGGGGGTAGTCCCACCAAAGTCGTGCGCACCACAACACGGCAGCTTGTACGTTTATATGTAGCAAAGTGTTACATATACATGAAGTTTCCCAATACGGCTATACATAGGCATAACCTGTCCCCGCTTCGTATTAAAATTAGTTTCAAGAGGTCATTTCCATAAGTCCCTCCCAGCTGCGCAGGCTCAGTGATTTGAGTCGGTGGTCTTCAGGGGTCGTTTACTTCATCCACTCCTCTTCTTCACCTTGTCCTTCTGGTGAACTCCAGCTTCTACCCCCCTTATTCCACTGTCAGAACAACACAGCTGGTACCAACCAGCTCCCCATCCTTGGTTATCCTCATATCGACAAAGTGCCAGACGCTTTGTTCTCCTACAGGCCTTCCAAGGCCTACAACAAAGATGGGCCATCTCCTACTAATCTCTCCTCTTCCACATTCCCTGCAGTGTTACTTTCTTATCTGTAGTTTACTTCATATGATTAGTAAGTTAATCTAAAACACAATGCTAGCAATTTAAGATGGATCTACAGTTGGCTTCACAAAGGTCCTTTTGTTAACCCTTTAGCCCCGCTTCAGAAACCTCTTATTACAACAGAAAAGATTGATGCTTATGTACATGACTGATGGTTTTTGATGGTGAGAAGGGAGCTTGGTGCTGGTAACTTGAACACTGCTTGAATGAAAGGGAAAATTCTAACAGAACAAGGAAGAAAAATGTAGAAGTTCACACTGTGTCTAATCTGAGGGACTGCACAGGAGGCCTGGTCACATGAACAGTGAGTATTTATTAAAGTCATATTCAAGTGTGGACCCTTATCCTCTGCATCCAGAATAAAGGCTCAGTTTATAACAACAGTTTGTAAAAAAAGGTTGCCCATACTGCAGAAAATAAAATCACAGCTGATATTTTACATGCTTCCTCTGTGCTCAGAGGAATGCAGTTAAGAACTTACTGGCCTCGAAATCGGGCGTAGTTACAGCTGCTAGAGAACTTAGGGGCAAACCACAGGAATCATAGGGGTTTAATGTGGTGTTTCTAAATACTTTGCTGTATTGAAGAGTGTAGAATTCTGTGTTAAAATATAAAGCATATATAGGTGGTGATATATCGGAAAGGTGTAATTTTTCTGTGGCTAAAAGCTTAAACATTTAAAGATGTGGTAAAAATAGAGAGTGAGGAGGAAGAAGTAAATTACAATACATTTGTGAATATTTTGACCAACAGTGAAGCTGAAAACAGCAAGTCCCACTGGTCTCTGAGTAATCAACATAGCAAGATTTATATTGGCTGGGAAAATATTTATGGAAAGCTGTTGTCAGGTTAACTAACAGAGTTCCAGTCTGATTAAAACCATACTTGCATGCATTATGACACAAAATTAAATGATTAAATAAGACAAATATGTGATATATATTCAGCTACAAAACATATTTTTCTTTCTTTCTCTTTTTTTCCCCGAAAGTCCTCTGTTCTTTCCATTTCTTACGGGTTCTCTCTTAAGCTGTTTTTTGACAATGTTATCACCATTCATGATTTCTGTCATAGTACAGCAGTAGTAGTAATACTTTTTCCTATCTTCCCCTGTGTTTGTCTTCCACAAGTTACATGTTTCAAACATAGCTTGCAACAAAAATAATCCATAACTATACATATACATATTTTTTTTCAACTGTTTTTCTTCAACAATTTCTGACTTTTTCTTAAACAGGATAAGTCAGCAGGGAGATGGAAGCCCTACTCTTGTATACAGCTGTCATTAAGCTGAATCATGAAATTTTCATTTGGATACTCCCAAATATTTGAAAAATGTAATTAAAAATTTATCTGCATTTTAATGAATAAGACAATCATGCTGTCAGAGTTTTCGTAGTAACCATTTGAGACACTCAGCTTGCCAAAAAGTGTAATTTCAACATTAAAAAAACTACCAGTCTTAAACTTTCTTCTTCAGAAAATGTTATAGGCTTATGATTAAGCCACTGGAAAAGTGGCTTAAAGAGCACATACCATCCATATTAGCTTTCAAAAACTTTCTGGAATATCTAGTAAACTCCATATGTTTCAAAAATCCAATTTGTGCTGATATCTGTTTACAAAACTCCAGAAAGAAGCTCCATGACACTTAAGACCACTCTTCCTCCCCGAAGAGACATTCAACAAAATCAACCTACTGCCGACAGGTAAAACCTGAGGAGAAATGTAAGCCTCAGTTTTAGCCAGGGAATAACTATATCCACTAGGGCTCTGAATCTTGGGAAAGATATATTTTAACCTGTTTTCTTTAAACACCACTAAATTAACTATTGACTACTTACCTCCCACAGAAAGTGTTCTAGTCACTAGACCATAAAAACAAAAAACAAACAAAAAAAAAGAGAACAGGTTTATTGTCTCTGAGGAGTCCTGGTAGTGGTTGGAAAAGAAACAAAGACGCGGAGGCTAGAGAAAACCAGATGACACTGGAATTGCCAGGAGGAAGTAGGAGACAACAAGAGAGAGAGACTAATTTTTAGTGTACTTTAGTGTACTTTAATGTACAAAAGCCCAATATAATGGTATTTCATGCTTGATTATGGACTTCCTTTTGAGACACACCATGATTTTAATTCCGTCTACTCACTGTAGTACGATTAATACTGGATTCTGACCATATTACTTTCACAAAGATGTAAACTAGATGTCAGAGATTTATTGGAAAAAAATAATTTAAAAAAAAGGTACAGTAAGACGGAAATCTAACCAGGTTATACCTTTGCCTAAAATTAAAACTTAATTTAATTGCTATGTAAAATCTTGCAGGATTCTTTGACAATACTTAGCTTATTTGAAAATCTCCTGAATTTATTCCTTTAATTCTCAAACTAAAGATGCCAAAAGTTGGTTTATTTTGTGGTTAGTGCTAACATCAGCCTTTAATTTCCATCCTGATCCTAATAATACATCATAATTGGAAGTACTAGGTCCAAAAAAAAAGGAAAAGTTCAAGTGTTTGTACAAGGTAATAAGCAGTTAAAGGTATTACAAGCAAGTGATAACATGGACTTTCATTGTTTTTAGGATAACTAGCATGAATCTGCTTTGATATTTCAGTTTCAATGTTGATTTAGGGTATCCTTCCCTCCTGTCCTGTCCTGTCCTGTCCTGTCCTGTCCTCTCCTCTCCTCTCCTCTCCTCTCCTCTCCTCTCCTCTCCTCTCCTCTCCTCATTCTGATAATAGGAAAACCAGGGTGATGGTGATCTCTGTATAACTGACATTTCATTGTTGTAATTCACAAAGACATTTTAAGCTAATGCATTTTACTGTATAATGTGTGTCAGTACTAAAAAGAAACTATAGCAATCCTTTGGTATGATCGTTTATCATCTGTCTCTGTCATCACCTTAATTGCATTGAATGATCTCATCTCCTGACAAATGAGGTCAGGTACAAAAAACCTGTGTATCTTACATGTTCATTTTCATAAATACTAATCTTTCAACAAACGGATGAAAAATGGGCTTGTCGCCACTGAATATGCATTGAGAGTAAATATCAGAAGGTAAGAAACACAGTTGCTGAATGCTGATTTAATAGGGTTAGGTCTCTGGTTTCTCTTTTATTATCAATGAATAACAAAACCTGCTGCTGCATTCTATATTAGATTTAAGTTTGTTGTGTCATTGCAATGTCTGGCAGCGGCAGCTAAAGAAAAAAGTTTTCTGATAAGTTTCTGGCCTAGGATATACATGTGAGAAAAAGTTGATAAAATTCAATTATAATAATCATATGTGCCACCATGGCAAAAAGATAGTTTCTTCAGACAGGTCTACAAAACCAGCACACTTTCTTTGCATGGATTGTTTTTTCCTATACCTTGTCCTGTCATGTCCTTTTACTAGAAAGGTTTGTAGCTTTGTTTCTACTGTGCTATAAGCTTTCAGAAATTACAAGTTAATGTCTGGAATACATATTGCTATTGTTATATGTGCTGTGCTGTCCTCTCATTCCATTGACACCAGGATTAATCCAAAATTACACCAGTGAATCCTGCAAAGCAGTAATTACAATTTATCACAAAATTGTTTAGGTTGGAAGAGACCTTTAAGATCATCAAGTCCAACTGTTAACTTAACACTGTCATTCCGCCAGTAAACCATGTCCCTAAGCACCTTGTCTATCCATCTTTTAAATACCTCCAGGGATGAAGACCCAACCATTTCCCTGGGTAAACCGTTCTAATGCTTGGCAACCCTTCCTGTGAAAAAATTTTTCCTAATGTCCAATGTAAACCTGCCCTGGTGCAACTTGAGGCCATTTCCTCTTATCTATCACTTGTTACCTGGGAGAAGGGACTGACCCCCATCTCACCACAGCCTCCTTTCAGGTAGTTGTAGAGGGTGATAAGGTCTCCCTTCAACCTCCTCTTCTCCAGGCTAAACAACTCCAGTTCCCTCATAAGGCTTGTTCTCCAGACTCTTCACCACCTTTGTTGCCCTTCTCTAGACATGCTCCAGCAATGCAACGTCTGTCCTGTAGTGAGGGGCCCAAAACCGAAGACAGTATTTGAGGTGCGGCCTAACCAGTGCTGAGTACAGGGGAATGATCATTGTCCTACTCCTGCTGGCCACACTATTCCTGATACAGTCCAGGTTGCTGTTGGCCTTCTTGGCCACCTGCGTACATTGCTGGCTCAGACACTGGCTGTCAGTGTCTGAACATAACATTGGTTGTAGAAGCTAGAGGGAAGGTGAACACAGACAGTCTTACAATCAGTAAAGTGGTCTCTGATGGCACAGTTCACTCCAGGTTTTCCACTAGCTCCTGCCACTGCAAAGGAAGCTGGGATCAGCTTTGCACAAGTAGTGTAACTG
The DNA here is from genome assembly GCA_017310255.1 of Butorides virescens. NCBI lineage: Eukaryota > Metazoa > Chordata > Aves > Pelecaniformes > Ardeidae > Butorides > Butorides virescens. The sequence goes on from JADKXX010000461.1 coordinate 40,594, forward strand.
CCAATTTTTTGGCAGCCCTGCTAGGTGGCATCTCCTTCCATGGCTCTCTTGGATCCAGCTGCACCCCAGAGAGTTTGTCACCTTGTGAGCCACATAGCTGGTATGCACACTTCTACCTAACCCCTCAGGTCTCCAAAATCAGTTCAGAGCCTGGAGTAAATGAGCCAGGCCAGGCCAAACTCCCTGATCTCTACCTCACTGCACTAACACTCACAGAATCACAAAATGGCTGATGTTGGCAGAGACCTTTGGAGTCCATCTAGTCCAATATATCTTCCTTTTTCCATTTATGGATTTAGACAAGCTGTTCTTGTTTCTTTTGGCATCCCTTGCCACTTCCAGTTCCAGTAGGTTTTGGCCTTATTAACCATGCATTCTTCTACATGCTCAGATAGTGTCTCTATGATGCTCCCAGGATATTTGTCACTGCTTTGACCTTCTTTATACTTCTTTTTTATGTTTGAGTTTTGTTAGGAGCCCCTTGTTCATCCATGTAGGCCTCCTGACATTTTTACCTTATTTGCTGCTCACTGGGGTAGACTACTCTAGATAAAACCTTGTTAAATACTCTTATAAAGCCTGTCACTGTCTTTCAGATCTACAATCATTTTTTTCTGGTTTCTGAGTACCAGGTCCAGCAGAGCACATCTCCTTGTTGGTTCCTCTGTCATTTCCATCAGGAAGTTTTCATTTATAGTCTCCAGGAAACTCCCAGATTTCTTATGCCCTTCTGTGTTGTTCCTCCAGGAGATAACGGGGTAGATGAAGTCCCCCAGGAGGACCAGGGCCTAGGAACATAAAGCTACTGCTAGCTGTCTGTAGAAGGCATCATCCACTTGTTCTTCCTGATCAGGAAGCAGACACCCATTCCTTCCTTATAAGCAGACACCCATTACATTGTCACTTATACTCATCTATCCGTGAATCCTTACCGATAAGCACTGAGTTGGCTCCTCATCCATCCCCTGGCAGAACCCCATGCATTCCAGCTAGTCTCACACAAAATGCAACTTTCCATACTGTCCTTCCTAAAGAGCTTGAATCTCTCCATTGCAGCACTCCAGTCATGCAAGCCAACCCACCACATCTCTGTGATCCCAGGAAGACTGCAGTGCTGCAACTGCACACACAGATCTCTAATTTCTTGTACTTATTCCCCATGCATTAGTGTGCAGACACTTCGAAAAGGCACTCCAGCACACTGATTTCCCAGAAACAGCCTGTTTTGGGGTTTGGGTTTTGGTTTCATTTATTTGTTTGGTTGGTTTGGTTTTCTTTTTCCCCCATAATAGTACCTTATAGTCATTTCACATTTGCTTATATGCAAACGCCTCACATCCCCCCTGCTAAGCACAGTTTTGTTGATTTTGTGTTCCCTTTCATTCATATTGCTCCAGGTTCTTCACTTGTCAACCCTGTCCATCACTCCATCAGAGGGCTTCTGGTTACACTCCCCCTGCCCTCATTCCCACTTTAAAGTCCGCCTTACCAGATCAGCCATCCTGCTGGCAAAGATACCCTTACCCCACTTGACTGAGGTCAACTCCATCTCTGCCAAGCAGACGTTGATGCTCAAACAGCATCCCATAGTCACAGAAACCAAAACCCTGTGGCTGATACCGGCTCTGCAACCAGTTATTGACACACAGTATCAGTGCCACCTTCTTAATAACCCTTTCCCCTCACCAGCAGGATTTAGGAAAACACCACCTGGGCCCCCATACCCCTGACTACCATCCATAGGACTCTGTAGTCACTTTTATATTGTTGTTCCTGGCAGCATCATTGGTGCCCACATAGAAAAAAAATGGGAGGTAGTACTCAACGGATCGGACAGGCCTTGGCAGTCCCTCCAGAACATCCTTAGTCTGGGCCCTGGCAAGCAGCAATCCAATGATGTTGTTTACTGTTGCACAGTACTGTTGATTTGTGCAGAAAAAGTAACCAGATTTCAGTGCTGGGTGGAATGAGTACTAGGTAGCTCATCAATCGGTGTGAGATTTTGGGTAAAAGGTACTGCAATGTGATAAAGAACTATTCACTGTAACCTTGGCTTTCAATCAAGGCAGTAGAAGTAGGAAGAGAGTGCAACTTTATCAGAAGGATTTGACATACTATATTATAAACCATTGTAATATAGTGCAAATAATAATAATTAGGTTGTCTTTTTGTCGTGCCTCCAAAAACTCCCATCAATCTTTTGTTTATGCAGCAGATCTCTTTTCTGGGTTATCAATTTGATTTCTCAACACATTACAGCCTTTAGTATTCTCAGTTAGAATAATGCTTTGTACATCAATCAGTTTGCCTGAGAGATCACATTTCTCTTAAGGCTTTGTATCAGAGTGAACCAGTTTCTTCTCTGATGACTTCAGAATAACCTTCAGTAATGATCAGTTAAAGGCAAGTTTATTAGTAGCCAAGATACCCAGTGTGTTTAAATCCACAGACGAACTGTAAAGCCCTAACATTCAGGAGGCATGTTGCCTCAAGAGTGGTGCAAAGGACTGTGAGCACCCTTAATTTGCTGAGCAGTGGACAGGTCCTGTCCCTGGATCGGCCTGTGAGCAAAGGTTTGGTATGGAAATGAATTCTCAGTCATTGGCATCTGGGCATAAGATTTATCATTCCTTGACTAGATCTTGGTGACCTAATGCCAATTGTCTATACATTTAAAATAGCTTTAGGGAATATATTAGCTTTCTGGCCCTGTTGAAGTGCATTAATAAAAATATTTGAGGACAGAAATTTTCAAGGGTTTTGCCTGCAGCTGGAAAATTTTACTGTTCTGCTATTTCTACTTTTCAGATCCCTTTTTGTTTGATGCCAGGACAATAATCATTTAATGACAATACTAAGTTAAAAGAGTAAAGAGGGAAGGAGGTTTCAATCCTTCCTACTCGCACAATGACACTAGTTCATGTATGTTTGAAAGAAAGATGAATGGGAATAGGAAAAAGAATCTATAAGACTAACTTTTAACATGATTATTCTTATAATAATCTTGCCTAAAAGTTCAGTAAAATAGACTTTGACTTCTCCATTTCATTACACTATATCTTTTAATGGCCATTTTTCCTGTTCTTCTAACACTTTCCATGACTAACCATTTGTAAAGTGGAAGAGTGACTTGTGATTTTTGTTTCTTACCTTCAGATTTATTGGTAAGCTACTTTTTATAGAGTTAATACTTTCTGAAAATCATGTTCCACAAAGAATGCCAGACTCCATAAACATTTGTTAGTTCAATCTGCTCCTCTGTAGCAGTTTTCCATGGTAGGGTGTTGCCCTTCCTAAGCAAGAGGATGACCAGCTATGAAGAGGACACAGTCACTCAGTTCTTCCCGCTCACTTGCAGGGTCCTGAAACATTAGCCTGAGGGATCATGGATGTTTTCAGGCAAGGGTATAGACATGCAGTTAAAGGCTCCAGTTTTCTACATGATTTAATTGTCTTAATGGCATTAAACCTATATTAAAGCAATAGGAATGACTTTCTGAAAGGCAAGATTTTAGTCCCTCATCTACAGGAAATTTTAAGAGCTTCATTTTGATAGGGAAATGGGTATGTGTTGCTTAAACAGCAAGAACATTACACAGTCTTTTAAGTTAGGAATACATTCAATTTTTCTGTGAAGTATTTGAGAGGGAAAATTAATTCACCTGTAGTACTAAAAGTTGATATCTCAGTGAGACTTGCAGCGCTGATGCTTGCACATCACCACTGTTGAACATAATAGAATTGGAGATAGAAACATGAAGCTTTGCTTTGCTGTTTACTCTTGCAACGTAGAGTGGTTATTGCTGTAAATATTGCTTTGAGACTACAGAAGCTGTGAGGAACAGCTCAGTTTGGGGCTAATCCTGGAAGGTAACTGATGCTTGTAAATCCCCTGGTGCACAGCAAGTGCCATTTCAGGATATAGCCCTTTGATCAGGGCCAGCATCTCAAATGACACAAGAGAAAAGTTTATAGCTTTTCAAGATGGAGAAAGGCTTGTTCAGTTAAGAGAGGCAGTTTCCTTAGAAAAACTTTATGGAACAGGACCTGGGGTAATTAACTTGTTTGTGAATTAAAATGAAGTTATTGAATAAATTGCTTTGAAATTTCAGAATGAAGCTAGAGGTTAATGAATTTTTTATTGCATATTGGAAAGAAATAATTGAAGAAATTACTTCTGATGTCTTGCAAAGGAGCTTGTTCTAATTAATTTGTTTTTATTGCAAATAAAAATGAAATTAGTGAATGGATTTGGCTTTTTGGGGGGTTAGAAGTAGAATTGATTGGCTTGCTTTTAGGAACTTAAATATTGCTGAAAGGAATTAAATTGTTAGATGAATTACTTTTGTCTCTAATTGATCCTAAATAATGAAATATTCTTCGTCTTTGTTTCAGCATGGAGAAGAAATACTGTAACTAAAATTACTGCTTTTGACTTTTAGAAGAACACTATTTGTTTGGGGCTTGATTTTTACACAGGTAATAAGGCCTTGATCCCCAAAACTTTTTTAATTAAACCCTTTCTTTCAGTGGTATTTGTGTTGTCAAAACTACAATTCTCTACTATTGGCTATTGAAACCAGTGTATTTATATGACACTTTTTAATCTGAGAGATCAAAAAGCTCCTCTTGAGTAACCTTGCTCATTTATTTTTATATATATTTTCCTTTCAAGGTACAGATATCATATTCACCACATATAAAAATTGATCTGTGATAAAAGGAATGCTGTCTGTAGATAGAATTGTCAAATTCTTCATTCATCTAAATTACAGGCATGGAGTCAGGTCTTCTTTTCTTGTCTCAGGATTTTTTAATAATCAATATATATAAAGTAGACTTTCTGTAAAGAAGAAGGATTCCTAGGTGACAAATTCTTGACAACTGCTTTATAGTGCTTACTTTATATGGGCAGTGGAATGTGCAGTTGTGTAACTCTTCCTGTGTATCTATCACTGTTTGAACTTGAACTCTCTTTGTTGGATGAATTACAGAGCAGTACTCACTTACATTACTTTTTTTTTTAAAGTGCTATATCATTATCATGAAAACAGGTTTAGAACAATGTCCAAGACAGAAAAGAAGCCCAAACCTTCCCCCACCTATTCAAGAATGGAAAAAAAAGAAAGGTAGCTTTGTGTGAAGCTCTGCAATGAATTTTTCTCAACTCAGTGAGAGGTTGGCTTCCCATTAACATAATCCTCATCTCTTATGGGTAGAAAACAAATTAAACAAAATATCTGCATCCAATTAACATAACAATGAAAAGGAAACATATCCCACATGTGCAATGATCACCCTTGAAAATTGATAATTATATTTTGTAACTATATTGTCTATTATAAGAAAAATGGAAATTATGTTCTCGTATGTATGTTTAATTAAGGCATCTAGCAGCTTTCAAGGAGAATGAGTTTTAATTTATATAAGCTCTTATAAGAAGTTAAGATCCAAATGTTTTGTTGAAATCAAAGGTTAGAAAAAACAGATATTAAAGCGTTCATGTATTACTGACCACCTTCTACCTCATACTCATTAGAATACAAATATGGGCAGAGGCCAAGGACTTGCTGCTTATTCTTACACTTGAGTTCAGATGTCCAGCAAACTTACTTCAGTTCTTAATTACCAATGCTGTAACTGAAGCTGCAGTGTAGTATTGGGTTTGGCGAAGTCACAATGATTTTGAAAAGATCTGAGGATTAATTTCATTGCTTTACTTTGTGGTTAATGTGGAAAGTTTTAAACTTCAGGAAAATGACAGGAATCTAAACATGTTCTACATTTCTTGCTGTTCTCATCTCTCATTTTTTTGGTCTGTAATATTCCTCTATGTTCAGAATATCTTTTTAAAAAATATAGTTAATTTATATTTGGCTGTTTCTGACTTTGGAAATACTTCAAGTTAAGTTATCTCATTACTTGTCTAAGATTCACAGTATTTCTAGTGTGAAATCAGCTATTGATTTGCTATTGTTTTCATTTCCTGTTACATTTGTGGATCAAATATGAGTAACACAACCCCTAAAAATCGAATAAACTCTTATGCAAAAAAGTTTAAAACAATTCTATCAAAGCAGTTCTCAGTATGCATTGAAATTTGCTTGACACACTTTCAAAACCTGTGGGATAAAACATAATTTGTAAGTCAAGACTGTCCAGATCTTCTCTATATGTTAAACAGAAGACATTCTTTGCTTTTGTAGAAGATCCCTCCCTCTCTCCCCAGGCCTGTCCCTCCAGGAGCATCATGGATACCTACCACACAGGAGTCTGAGCAAGCTACTCATATCTGGAGTGTATTTTAAGATTAAAGACCACCTTACTCTTTTTAATTGGAAGTATCCTTCAATACATGCATAAAGTTAGGAGAACAGTATTATTAAAGCAACAAAAATCAATCACTCAAAAGCTGGGAGATGCAGAATTATAATTACGTTGTTTCAGCCATTTTATTCGTACACTTGTAAAGATAACTTCTTAAGTATAGGATACTGTATAAGCTTTTCTGCCAAACGTCTGGCTCATTTGTGTAGGATAAATGGGGTTCAGCTTTTTGTTGATGAATTTAACATCCTAGGCTGTATTTGCTGAACTCTATGCAAGTCCTACTCTATAGTAGATAGGTGGGCTGTGGAGAGAATGGAAGGCGCTGGTGAGACCCCACCTGCAGTACTGAGTCCAGCTCCGGAGTCCTCAGCACAGGAAACACATGGACTTGTTGGAGCGGGTCACAAAAAAGGTCAGAGGCATGGAACACCTCTTGTATGAAGAAAGGCTGAGAGAGTTGGGGTTGTTCAGTCTGGAGAAAAGAAGGCTCCAGGGAAACCTTATTGCAGCATTTCAGTACTTAAAGGGGGCTTGTAAGAATGATGGGGACACGCTTTTTAGTAGAGTCTGATAGCAATAGGACAAGGGGTAATGGTTTGAAACTAAAAGAGGGTAGATTCATGCTAGATATAAGGAAGGCATTTTTTACAAATGTAAGCTTTGTACAGCAGTTGAATCAAGCATTAGACGATAACCAAGGACATGTTCTGGAGAAAAGGTTGACAACTTCTATAGTGGGTGGTGCTAATAATCCTACTTATAATTCACCTTTATTTGGAAGACAAAATCAGTAGATCACATTGTGGCATTAAAGTAATGTGTCATCAATTCACAGATTCTTCTTTTGCATTTCACATTTGTGGCCTCACACTGAGGAACAGAGAAGAACAAAGATTTCGGTTAAGAGAAAATTCTTGCAGATTTTTGGGAGGGCCTAGAGCAATTAAGTCCTGTTAAGCTTGCTTTACATATAAAGAAAAACATCACCATGCTCACTTGATAGAAGTCTGAACTCACTCTCACTGTAGGCAGTTTTGCCACTTTAGGCTACCTCTAGTTGACGTTTTCTTTCCGAGTATCCCTCAATTGCAAATATTACTATTATGGCTTGTTAATGGAGCTAAATATACCTCTGAATATTAAATGGGAGAGGGAAGTAATATTACATGTATAATTACTTTTTCTTATCCATTACAATTTTTGAGAATTGGCACTAGAAAGTATGAGTGGCAGATTGTGTGCAAGGAAGCTCACACTGCAACAGGGAAGAAGAGAATTTATAGACCATGGGAATGGAGGTGCCACAGCATCTGTATTTAAAAATATTTCCTGGTCTTGTTGCTGAAATAGTCAGGCACAAAGAAATAATATTTTTGCCTTGGTTATATAGATGCAGAATACAGTTACAGTATTTTAAGAAACAGATAAATCTGTGGTGTATAATAGATGTCTCACAAAGGAGTGCCCATAGTTAAAACAGTGGCACGATAATAAAAATTTCTGATGCTAGCTGAGGAAAGTAGTATACCAATGTCCCTTCTAAAGAAGGGGGAGGAATCAATATTTTCAAAACAAAGAAAAACAATTTCTAACGGAACATCTAAAAGGTTATTTCATACAGGTGATTACAAAATGTGCCATACTAGCCAGAACTAAACACAAAGTAGTAAAATATTACATAGCCAGCACACACAGACCAGGATTACCCAAGCTCCTTCAGAGAAGATGTGAAAAATAGAGTGAAAATATACACTAAAAATGCTCCAAAATCCAGAACTGTGTCTGTATTATTTTTAACAGCAGAAAAGAATACAGAAGCCCTGATTCATTCAGCTATCTTTGAACACAGAAGATGGAAAACCAAGAAAGAGTTCGAGGAAGATGTTAGAATCATCATGACATCTTTGATAAATTTGATTAAACCAAAAGAAAGATGCCAAATTATTTTTTTAAATAACACACCAAAAAAAGTAGCAATGAAATCTATGTATCCACTCATATTAAAAAAAAAAATAAATGAATGTACGTAAAGTAGGAAAATCTCACTAACTACTTACTGCAAGATTTGGAATCTTTCAGTTGATCCTCCCCCTACATAGAATCATAGAATGTTTTGGGTTGGAAAGGACCCCTAAAGGTAATCTAGTCCAACCCCCCTGCAATGAGCAGGGACACTCCTAACTACATCAGGTTACTCGGAGCCCTGTCCAACCTGGCCTTAAATGTTTCCAGGGACGCGGCCTCCACTGCCTCTCTGGGCAACCCGTTCCAGTGTTTCACTACCCGCATTGTAAAGAATTTCTTCCTTAGATCCAGTCTAAACCTACCCTGCTTCAGTTTAAAACCATTACCCCTTGTCCTGTCACAGCTGGCCCTACTAAAAAGAGTTTCCCATCTTTCCTAGAAGTCCCCTTTAGGTACTGAAAGGCCGTAATCAGATCTCCCCGCAGCCTTCTCTTCTCCAGGCTGAACAACCCCAACTCTCTCAGCCTGTCCCCATAGGAGAGGTGCTCCAGCCCTCAAATCAGTCTTATGGACCCTCTCCAACAGTTCCATGTCCTTCTTGTGCTGAGGGCTCCAGAGCTGGACGCAAGACTCCAGGTGAGGTCTCACCAGAGCAGAGTAGAGGGGCAGAATCACCTCCCTCAGCCTGGTGGCCACGCTTCTCCTGATGCAGCCCAGGGTACAGTTGGCCTTCTGGGCTGCCAGCACACATTGCTGGCTCATGCCCAGCCTTTCATCCACCAGCACCCCCAAGTCCCTCTCGGCAGAGCTGCTCTCGATCCTTTCTTCCCCCACCCTGTATTGATACTGGGGGTTACCCCAACCAGGTGCATGACCTTGCACTTGGCCTTGTTGAACCTCATGAGGTTCACACAGGCCCACCTCTCCAGCCTGTCCAGGTCTCTTTGGATGACATCCCGTCCTTCTGGTGTATCAACTGTACCACTCAGCTTGGTGTCATCTGCAAACTTGCTGAGGGTCCGGACATCGAGCCATTGACCACTACCCTCTGGATGCAACCATCCATCCAGTTCCTTATCCACTGAACAGTCCACCCATCAAATCCACAGCTCCCCAATTTAGAGAGAAGGATGTTGTGGGGGACCGTGTCAAAGGCTTTGCAGAAGTCCAGATAGATGACATTCATTGTTTTTCCCTTGCCCACTGTTGTTGTCACACCATCATAGAAAGTCACGAGGTTTGTCAGGCAGGATGTGCCCTTGATGAAGCCATGCTGGCTATCCAAATCACCTCCCTGGCCTCCATGTGCTTTAGCATAGCTTCTAGGAGTATCTGTTCCATGATCTTCGCAGGCACAGAAGTGAGGCTGACAGGTCGGTAGTTCCCAGGGTCTTCCTTTCTACCCTTGTTGAAAATGGGCACAATGTTTCCCTTCTTCCAGTCACCAGGGACTTCACCTGACTGCCATGACTTTTCAAATATCATGGAGAGTGGCTTGGCGACTACATCGGCCAATTCCCTCAGGACTCTGGGATGCATCTCATCAGGTCCCATGGGCTTATGTGCATTCAGGTTCCTCAGGTGGTCACAAACCTGATCTTCTCTTACAGCGGGAGGGGTTTTACCCTCCCGGTCCCCCTCATGCCATCCATCAAATCAGGAGGGGGGAGGAGAGAGGTTGCCAGTGAAGACTGAGGCAAAAAAGTTGTTGAGTATGTCAGCCTTCTCCTCATCTGCTGTTACCAGCTTTCTGGTCTTGCTCATCATGCTTTTTTTAATCACTCTTGGGCTACTTACTGCAATGTGGTAGAGCAGTAAGGGATACTAGTCTGAGGGTCAGTCCAGTCTAGGAAGTTTCCTAGCAACGTCTCTAACCCAGGCTCCTGGGAGGCAGCAGACCTCCCTAAGAGCAGGGTCTGCCCAGCTATTGGACCCTCTGTTCCCCTCAGACGGGAATCTCCCACAACTATTACACATCTACATAGAATGCTGTTCCAAAAAGGATTAAAAGATAAGAGTACATCCATCTGAAAAATAACTTCTTTGTGAAAGTAGATTAAAAAAAAAAATAATGTCAGTGTTAACAAAGGATCTGTATATGTTTTCAAACATCATTGAAATGCCATTCCTAAGTGTTATTCTTTCTTTTATATGTAAACAACAGGAAAATTGGCTGGCTTTGGTCGTGCATGAAAAGGTCCCTGGACATTACAAGTGCTTCAATTTTAAGAACAATTTCAAGTAGTTTGAGGCTAAACAATTTGGAATGTAATCAATACCTACTAAATTTTATGGTGGAATAGACCCATTGATACACAGCTCAAATTTCTTTTATAAGGTAAGATGATGAAAGGCAAAAGAGATGACAGTTTGTACTGGTTTTGTCTGGGATAGATTTAATTTTCTTCATAGTAACTTGTATAGTGCTATGCTTTGGATATGTGATGAAAATAGAGTTGATAACACAGCAGTCTTAATTATTGCTAAGCAGTGCTTACACAGAGTCAAGGCCTTTTCTGCTTCTCACCCCACACCACCTGCAAGTAGGTTGGGGGTGGGCAAGAAGTTACGAGGGGACACAGCTGGGACAGTTGACCCCCACTGACCAAAGGGATAGTTCAGACCATGTGAGTTTTTGCCCTTTTACCATTCCAATTTTCTCCCCTATCCCACTGTGGGGAGAACAAGTGAGTAGCTGTGTGGTGTTTACCTGCCATCTGGGGTTAAACCATGACACAGACAAAGAAAGAACTTTTTTTCTTGTGTTATTATTTGGTTACAAGAAGATACTATCAAGAAAATCCTAAATTAACCAAAACTTTGGGAAATATTTGTCAAGCACTGCCAACTGCTATCTACAAGGAGTAGTACAGTTCCCTGGAGTTACTTCTGATTTTTTTCATATTACAGGGCACAAAAGCAAGACTAAAACTTTTCTTTTTATTACAAGCATCAATCCACAGTAATGTAAATGACTTTTTTAAAAAAAGAGGAAAATAAAAAAAGATATTTGAGACTAAACTTCTCTCAGTAAAATGTTGATATACAGTCATTTTAATCTATCCACTTGAAAACAACCTTAGCATACAGCTGAATATAGTGTTTCCATTCAACTTCAGTTATTTATTTGATTATGAATCTTGGTTATTTAATAAACAGAGAAGTTGTGTGGGAAGTGATTTAATGAAGAAATACTTGAAACAGAGTAAGGTATCTGTGTCTGCTACCTTAACCCTAGTTGTTACCAGCCAAACTCTCAGAACCTACATCGGGAATGCAGATGGGTTTGGTCTACACAGCACAATCTCATTTGGGATGGGAAAGCCTTCAGATGCTCATATGGGCTTCAAGGAAATGTCTTATGCACTTGGTAGAGCTAACAATTAATGGGTTCTAACATGGTTAAAAGAATAAATGAAAATATTTACGTGATGTACAAATTTTCCATCCAGGAGTGTGTTCGTGTTCAAGAAGAGAAGCACAGCAACTAAAACTCACCCAAGGATGGACAGTCTCAGTGCCTGGTTCTGTTTGAACTGGACAAAACCAGTATTCAGTGTCTTTTCAGACTAATGGGTAGGAAAAACTGACTAAATAGAAGCAACATTAATTTATGGGAAATCTCCTGTATTGTCTATGACATTTTTGTGAGACCAAACCAGACATTTTCCACTTCAGTATAATCCCACATTCCTAAATTTTTATTCTTAAAAGAGCTGGTGAACTTGAGACTAGTGGCGCATAAAATTTACATAGAAAACTATCTAGAATGACAACTTTACCAGCTCACTTATTATTTTTTCTGTTGTTATTCTTTTGTTAAAATCACCATATTGTTGGTAGGTTAACATGTAAAATTCTTAAATATTTAAGCTTGCTTATTATTAGGCTGCTGACAGCAGTATAATGATTTGTATCAGAGAAACAGAATCTTGTTTAACTTACTCCTCACTCACTTGTTCAGTAACATTAAGATTTTTCAACAGCAAAAATTTCCCTTTGTCTACTTCTCTAAGGTGTTGCTGTTTTCTCACTGAAAAAGTTTCAGTAGAACTGCAGCATTTGAACTCTTTCATTTGCCTAAAATGAAAGTGTTCTTGTCACATTTTTTCATCCTTTTGTGAAGAAATACTTTATGATATTGCTTCAGTTTTTTAATTGAATCTTTAGGTTGAGAGAAAAGTACTTTCCCTCTAATCCTACAAATCTAGAGTAATAAATTTGTTTCAGATAAAATCTGTCTTTTATCAAGGAAATAAAAACTTAATTTGCCAGCACTTGTGCATGTATTTACATCTACCACCATGAACTGCTAACGGTAATAAAGTCAAGCTGTGTGGCAGTTTTCGCAAGATTGAGCTTTATATGGGTCTGCATCTGACCAGTTTTTCAATCCCAAACATGTATTTGTAGATATTCCTTTAAAAGAATATACTGATAAATCATATTTTTGGGTGTGCTGAGATCTGGGAGTTTAGAATCTCTACCTGCAGTGAATTATGATAACCACCTCTCCCCACTCCCCCATAACCTGTCAGCAAATCCAGCGATGGGTCTGACTATGCTCTGTTAGTCGTCTGGCCCATATGGGTTAGGAAGTCTTCATAACGGTGAGTAATTCCATTGAGCTTGGAATTTTATATATCTATCTTAATTCTTACTCATGAGGAACATGTCTGGTTTTCAGAAATTGAGTAATAATAAAGCATTTTATTCTTCCCCTAAACATTTTTATCTAATACAGCCTGTTCACTTAAACATAAAATTGTGATTTCTTGTGCTTATGCTGCTTGAAGAACAAGAAATAAAGATCAATTCTGCTTGTGTGGTTTGTTCTGACAGTTGATTTAGTGAGCGTGGGGGGGTTTGCAGCACACAGAGCTGACTATGTAGTGTTCATGGAGAGGCTGTGGCTGTAGGAGATCAAGAAGGGCAGCTGCCACAGCTGGACACCATTGGTAGACATGGATGTGTTGAAACTGAAGTAAAATACACATTTTAATAGAGGGGACAAAATCTGCCTTCAGCAGATTCATGTAGCCCTACTGTTTTCACTAATGTAACTGACTTTTGGTCAAATGATGTCAGATACTCTATGAAACCAGCATACTTTCTTTTACAAAGTTTCTTTTAATAAGAACAGAAGAATCAAAGAGGTTCTGGATGACAGGAATTTTTATGCTTTTACAGGGAACTTTGTTGGTTGATTTAGAATAAAAATTAAATTTATTAATGGACAATTCATATTCAGTTATTTGCTTGTTATTGAGTTTACATAACTTTCCTTCATCCTTGGTTCTTGTGTCTTTACTGCGTTTGTTTTAACAAGAAAAACCACCAACAATAGAGAAGCCAAGCTCTTTTAATTTTTTCCCTGGGCATAGATTTTCCTTTCATCACTCTAGTAAACTTAATTTACAATTGCTCCTTCCTTGAAAAGAGGTGTCCAGACTGAAGACTTCATTTAGGTATGGTTTGAGCAAGGTGTTTGCTTATTTAGAACTTCTGAAACAGCATTTATCCTTCACATTTAAAAGGGAGACAAATAAAATTTCTCTTTTTCACAGCTATTTTTCATTCATAATTTAGTCATAATCAAATGTATATTTATCATCAGTGGAGGTGAATTTTCAGAGCTTCCTGCAAAATATAGAAAACTTTAAATATTGGTTCAAGGTACATGTTTTTGCATACTTTTTTATATTATTGAGCTTCATCGCATTGATCCAGCTCGATTCTGTTCACCTTATAATTTAGTACGAGTTCAACTTATAAATTTAGTACCTTCATTTTCTCTTGTTTGATTAGTATTTTTCTATTTAACAGCATATCAAATGCTTTCACAGAATCACAGAATGGCAAGGGTTGGAAGGGACCTCGGGAGATGATAGAATCATAGAATCACTTTGGTTGGAAAAGACCTTTAAGATCATCAAGTCCAACCGTTAACCTAGCACTGCCATCCCACCACTAAACTGTGTCCCTAAGCACCTCATCTACCCGTCTTTTAAATACCTCTAGGGTGGGGAGTTGACCAGCTCTGTGGGCAGCCCATTCCAGAGCCTGACAACCCTCTCGGTGAAGAAGTTTTTCCTAATGTCTAGCCTAAACCTGCCCTGGTGCAGCTTCAAACCATTGCCCCTCATCCTATCATCTGTTACCAGGGAGAAGAGGCCGACCCACACCTCACTACAGCCTCCTTTCAGGTATTTGTAGAGGGTGATAAAGTCTCTCCTCAGCCTCCTCTTCTCCAGACTAAACAACCCCAGTTCCCTCAGCCGCTTCTTGTAAGGCTTGTGCTTCAGACCCCTCACCAGTTTTGTGGCTCTCCTCTGGACATGCTCCAGCAAGGCAACAGCTTTCTTGTAGTGAGAGGCCCAAAACTGAACACAGTATTCAAGGTGTGGCCTCACCAGCATCGAGTACAGGGGCACGACCAATTCCCTACTCCTGCTGGATCATCTAGTCCAACCCTCCTGCTAAAGCAGGTTCGCCTAGAGGAGGTTGCACAGGACATCATCCAGGTGGGCTTTGAATATCTCCAGAGAAGGAGACTCCACAACCCCCCTGGGCAACCTGTTCCTGAGGGTTCTGTCACCTTCAAAATAAAGAACTTCTTCCTCATGTTCAACTGAAACCTCTTATGCTTCAGTTTGTGCCCGTTGCCCCTTGTACTGTCTCTGGGCAGCACTGCGAAGAGTCTGGCTCTGTCCTTGTGACAACCATCCTTAAGATATTTGTAAGTATTTATGAGATCCCCTCCCAGTCTTCTCTTCTTCAGGCTAAACAAGCCCAGCTCCCTCAGCCTTTCCTCATAGGAGAGATGCTCCAGTCCTTTAATCATCTCTGTTGCTCTCCTCTGGACTCACTCTAGGAGTTCCTCATCTTTCTTGAACCAGGGAGCCCAGAACTGGACACAGTACTCCAGGTGTGGTCTCAGCAGGGCAGAGTAGAGGGGGAGGAGAACCTCCCTTGATCTGCTGGCCACACTCCTCTAAGAGTGCACCCCAGGATACCATTGGCCTTCTTGGCAACAAGGGCACACCGCTCGCTCATGGTCAGCTTGTCACCCACCAGGACTCCCAGGTCCCTCTCGGCAGAGCTGCTTTCCAGCAGGTCAGCCCCCAGCCTGTACTGGTGCATGGGGTTTGACCTCCCCAGGTGCAGCACTCGACACTTGCCCTTGTTGAACTTCATCAGATTCCTCTCCGCCCAACTCTCCCGCCTGTCCAGGTCCCGCTGAATGGCAGCACAGCCTTCTGGCGTATCAGCCACTCCTCCCACTCCTGTGTCATCAGCAAACTGGCTGATGGTACACTCTGTCCCCTCGTCCAGGTCATTGTTGAATAAGTTGAACATGACCGGGCCGAGTACTGAGCTCTGGGGAACTCCGCTAGCTACCGGCCTCCAGCTGGACTCTGCCCCACTGATCAGAACCCTCTGAGCTCTTTCATTCAGCCAGTTCCAAATCCACCTCCCTGTCCACTCATCCAACCCACACTTCTTGAGCTTCCCTATGAGGATGTTATGGGAGGCAGTATCAAAAGCCTTGCTGAAGTCAAGGTAGACAACATCTGCTTCTTTCTCCTCATCTACCCAGCTGGTCATGCCATTGTAGAAGGCTATCAGATTGGTTAGGCATGATTTCCCCTTGGTGAATCCATGTTGGGTACTCCTGATCACCTTCTTTGCCTCCACTTACTTGGAGATGATACACAGAATGAGTTGTTCCATCACCTTTCCAAGGATGGAGGTGAATTAACAGGCCTGTAGTTCCCTGGGTCCTCCTTCTTTCCCTTTTTTGGAGACTGGAGAGACATTGGCTATCCTTCAGTCCTCAGGCACCTCTCACGTTCTGCAGGACCTTTCATAGATGATGGAAAGTGGCTCAGCAGTGGTTTCTGCCAGCTCCTTCAGCACTTGCAGGTGCATTCCACTGGGACCCATAAATTTGTGGTTGTCCAGCTCACTTAAAAAAATCCTTAACCTGATCCACCTCAACCGAGGGAAGGTCTTCCTTTCTCCAGGCTTCCTCGCTTACCTGCAAGGACTGGGGAGCCTGAGGGCCAGCCTTGGCATTGAAGATCGAAGCAAAGAAGGTATTAAGTAACTCTGCCTTCTCTGTATCCTCTATCATCAGGGCACCCACTTAATTTAGCAGCAGTTCCACATTTCCCCTAGACTTCCATTTGCTTCTGATGTACTTCTACTTGATGTCCCTTGCCAGATTGAATTCCAGGTGGACCTTAGCCTTTCTAGTTCCTAGAATCATAGAATCATAGAATGTTTTGGGTTGGAAGGGACCCCTAGAGGTCATCGAGTCCAACCCCCCTGCAGTCAGCAGGGACACCGCTAACTAGATCAGGTTGCTCAGAGCCCTGTCCAACCTGGCCTTAAATGTTTCCAGGGACGCGGCCTCCACTGCCTCTCTGGGCAACCCGTTCCAGTGTTTCACTACCCGCATTGTAAAGAATTTCTTCCTTAGATCCAGTCTAAACCTACCCTGCTTCAGTTTAAAACCATTACCCCTTGTTCTGACACAGCTGGCCCTACTAAAAAGTTTCCCATCTTTCCTAGAAGTCCCCTTTAGGTACTGAAAGGCCGTAATCAGATCTCCCTGCAGCCTTCTCTTCTCCAGGCTGAACAACCCCAACTCTCTCAGCCTGTCCTCACAGGAGACGTACTCCAGACCTCGGATCATTTTTGTAGCCCTCCTCTGGACCCTCTCCAACAGTTCCATGTCCTTCTTGTGCTGAGGGCTCCTGAGCTGGATGCAGTACTCCAGTACTTCCCTGCATGCTCTAGCAGCATTCCTGTATACCTCCCAAGTGGCCTGACCCTATTTCCACATCCCATAGAGCTTTCTCTTCTCTTTGAGTTTTGCTAGAAGCTCCTTGGTAAACCATGCCATGTTTACTTGATTTCTTACTCACGGGGATGCACTGACCCTGAGCATGGAGGAAGTGTTGCTTAAATAGCAGCCAGCTCTCTTGGACTCCCTTACCTTCTAGAGCCTAACCCATGGAATTCTTCCAAGTAGGACCCTGAAGAGGCCAAAGTTATCTCTCTTGAAGTCCAATGTTGTGGTTCTACTTGTTGATCTTCTTATTGAAATACTTTACTGAAGTCCAGTTAGACATACCTACTGAATTTCTCTAATTTGGGAAACTGGTTATGATAAAAAGCTATCAGGGTTAGTTTATCACAGCTCCTTCACCTGCCTTTTTTATTCCTCTTTTTTTTGTCTCCTTGATTTCAATTTTTTTTAATTACTCTGTCTTTCAAAGGTGGTTTTAAGCCCTGTACACTCATAATATTATTCTGATGGTTTGTACTTGACTTTATCCTTCTCCTCCTCAGTTCTCCAGTCATATGTTACTAGTTTTGACAGATATGCTAGAAAAGTGGGCTATTAATTGTACAAAATAATGGTTTAGTTGTTTCAGAGCTGTTGGAAGAAAATACCTTCCTTCTCTGTACTCAGTTAATTTCAGTACATAAAACTGGACTGTGATTTAATTTTCTGCTGTCTCAAATCTATTAGCATTCTGCTATTTGCTTTCATAGCATGTTCACTTTCCTTTCTAAAAAACCCAACACACCCACAAAACAAGAGTGAAACATTTTTTTTTTCTGGTTTTGAACTACGTATTGCTTATCTATAATCTTTGCTCCACCTTGCCATTAATGTTACTGTTCTTTTATATTTTGGAGAATATGTACCACTTGTGAACATGTTAAAATCGAACTTGTAACTTTTGTATACATTTGCTTATGCCTTTTAAGGACATGCAAATCGCGTTTTTGCTTGACATCTAAACACTAGCATCTAACACTAACTTTCTTGTGACCTGTTGATAAAACAGTATAGGCGGATGATATAGATGGAAAGATAAAAGATTTTACCCCACAAATTTTAATGAAAATTAGCAAAAGGATTGAAGTTTCTCAAATCTGTGTTTGGTCTCCATGCAGTGGCTGTCAACATAAAGCTAATATTTGTATTTTGAGTGAAAAAATTACGCTTTCAAATAATGACTAAAATGTTTGAAACACAGATGTTCCAAATGAGCTTTGGGCAGTTGTTGGTATGAACTGCAGGAATTTCCTTTGCAGCTGTAGTATGCATGGTGTAAGAATACAGTCTGGAATGAGCTGTTGTCTTAAAATTTGAATAGACTAGTAGAATGGAAAGAATCTAACATTTTACAATAAGCAGATATTAAATAATATTCCTTTACCCAGTATTATAATTGGCTTGTTTCTTTATGAGATTCTTTGGATGTGTGGTCAGTTGGTACCACCAAAGTAATGCTGTAAAAGCGTAGAAGATTCAGCTTCATATTCATACTGTTCTTTGCATATGTTAAAGCGGGCATTGCAATAAGTTATATTTGATTCTTTAAGCATAGTTTCTTTTATAAATATTTTTTATTTTAAAAACATCAAGCTTATCATGTGTAAAACTAACTAAATTACAGTATTTTTTTTAAGAGAACTTATTATTGTAATGCATGCTCCTGGAGCAAGTATGCATTACTTTACAGCTATTGCAATAATATTTCGAATTAGTAAAACAAAATAGGTTATGCTGCATTTGTTATTCTGTTACAATTGACCTGATCATATTCAGACTGTCTCCAGTGCACTATCTTTGCTTTCAAAGGGGCATCTGTGCTCTCAAGGTGAAGATCAATGATGTATAAGATGTTGGAAAGGTCTGTCTGTGTGCTGTAAGTTTGTGCTAAAATGTTATTTGAGCTCTGTAATTTGAAATTGTTTATTATTAATTCTTCTATTGCACAGGACAATGTTATCTGTAATGCAGGCCAGTATAAATGATCTACCACTGGAGTTTGCATTAACATTGTGTTTTGGTAAACAGAAAAATCTTTTGGATCTGCTTTGCATGTGCAATTATGACAGAGAGGATTAAGAAAAAAAGCCTGATACTTTTGTGCTTAAAAAAAAAGTCTTATTTAAACCATGGGAACTGCATTAGAATACAGCAATATTTAAAAAAAGATTTGTTTGTGGTATGAAGATTGTATATCTTGACTGATAATTTTTGCCTTTATATCCATTTTATGCAGTTTCAGGAAAGTGTTAGGTTTCTTTAAGAATAATTTGCAGATGTATCTATGTCATCTAAGTTGTCACTATTACTATTATATGTAGTTGCTTGCTTAATTGAAAAGGAGGTAATGTTTCAGTTTAAGGATACTGCAGTTTGAATATTACTCAATGAGTTATTTTTTGGCAGACAAAAAATTATAAATAGTGTTGCCTATTCAGGACAATTATAACAATCAATTACAATAGCTTTCAGACTGGTATTATGAACAAAACCACAATCAGTAAAAATGATAAATATGTCAAAAGTTTGATTCTTTTCTTGTAACATAGCTGCTTGAAGACCAAGTTGAATTTATCCAAGTAGTACAAAAATGGTATAAATGAAGTAAGGTATATTTTATGCATTCCAGGGATTCAGTCCTCCTACTTGCCTTTCTAGCAGAACTCACATGTGCATCTACTTTTTGAATGACCAGTTTGTTTCCTTGTATTCTGTGGCCCAGTACTTAGACAGCTGTTCCAGCTGTCACAATGGCAGCACGTAACCGTATAAGTGATTGCAGATCTAAATGGCATGTTGTTACTGGTCATTAGGCATTTTTAAATTATTTAAATTACTAGGCATCTTTAAGCCTAATGGAGACTTTCTGGTCTTCCATTGGAATCATGAGCGCACTGGTGTGGTGGGTAGGCCCCAGCTGGCAGGCAAGCACTCACACAGCTGCTTATTGACCCTGTGCCCTCAGAGAGATGGGGGAAGAAAACAGGAAGAACAAGAAAAAGAAAACTCATGGCTTAACATAAAGACATGAGTAGCAGTCAGAAACTACTCTTGCAGGCAAACCAGACTCAACTTGGGGTATTTGACTTAAATGTTTGATTGCCGATGGATATTGGGAATCAGAGACAACATTTAAACTCTTAGGGAAAACATCTTTCCTCTCCATTTCCCAGGCTCAATTTCACTCCAGGCACCTTTTCTGCCACTGTCTTTTTCTCCATTCCCTTAGTATCAGTGCAGGTTACACTAAGTCACTTACGTAAGGCACTGAGTAGTGCAAGTGATTGGGGTCTTCTAATACAGGCCCTCCCTCAAGCCCCCTTGTTACCAGCCCTTGCAACATAAATCCAATACAAGTGGTTTCATTTTTTTTCCCTAAAGTACTGCCCTGTAGACTGCACAGAGTAAACTCAGCCCAGAAAATAGTTCTAGCTCTTGTACCAGTCTTCACTGTCTTACACTATTAAATGATGCTTCCAGTATAAATGTGGTCTTTAAGAATTACCACTTGATTCAGGTGAATACACCTCCAGTGAACCACTGCCTGCTGGGCAGGAAATGGTTATAAATGAGTTAGAGCAGGTAGGCCATGATTTAATTACTTCTTTCAAAAACAGTCATTCTACTGAGCTCAGTGAAAATTTTACTTATGTCTAAATGTTAAACTAGAAACCCCTAGCATGGAGAAACTCATTTGTGGGTATGTCCTGGTTTCAGTGGGGACAGAGTTAATTTTCTTCCTAGTAGCTAGTATAGTGCTGTGTTTTGCATTTAATACTATGTTAGTTAGTATTAGAATAATGTTGATAACACACTGGTGTTTTAGTTGTTGTTGAGTAGTGCTTAGACTGGCCGAGGTCTTTTCAGCTCTCAGCTCTGCCAGGTGCACGAGAAGCTGGGAGGGGACACAGTCAGGACAGCTGACCCAAACTGACCAAAGGGCTATTCCAGACCATATGACGTCATGCTCAGTATATAAGCTGGGGGAAGAAGAAGGAAGGGGGACATTTGGAGTGATGGCATTTGTCTTCCCAAGTAACTGTTATGCGTGATGGAGCCCTGCTTTCCTGGAGATGGCTGAACACCTGCCTGCTGATGGGAAGTGGTGAATGAATTCCTTGCTTTGCTTTGCTTGTGCACGTGGCTTTTGCTTTCCCTATTAGACTGTCTTTATCTCAACCGACAAGCTTTCTCACTTTTACTCCTCTGATTCTCTCCCCCATCCCATTGTGGGGGGAGTGAGCGAGTGGCTGCATGGTTCTTAGTTGCCAGCCGGGGTTAAACCACAACAGGGTACTAGTTTTTAATTTTTAAAAGGTTCTGTCCCTTTCGCCATACCCATGAGCACTGTATATCTTAAGAGTAACTTCTGTAGCCATCTTAACCATCTGTACTCACCAATTTTTTTTTTTCACTGATAGTATTCCCTCCTCCAGCACTGACTTAAATTGATTTTAATGCCTATGTAACAGTTAGTAAATACATAATTCATAGAATATTCTTAATCCCACCTTTTAGGCAGTCTTTACATATGTGCACAACCTGGTTTCAGACCATTACCCTATTTTTTATTAATGTAAAAGGGCTGTACTGCATCTACAAATGACAAGATGCAAACAACTAATGCTCTACTCTTTAGAACATTTTAATTCTGAATTTCTCCTGACATAGAGGTGTCAGCCATGCTGGTGTGTGGGCAAAAATGTGAGACCATCCAGCAGTGATATGAATCATAGAATCATAGAATCACCTCGGTTGGAAAAGACCTTTAAGATCATCGAGTCCAACCGTTAACCTAGCACTGCCATTCCACCACTAAACCACGTCCCTAAGCACCTCATCTATCCTTCTTTTAAATACCTCCAGGGATGAGGACTCTACCACCTCCCTGGGCAGCCCATTCCAGAGCCTGACAACCCTCTCGGTGAAGAAGTTTTTCCTAATGTCTAGCCTAAACCTGCCCTGGTGCAGCTTCAAACCATTGCCCCTCATCCTATCATCTGTTACCAGGGAGAAGAGGCCGACCCACACCTCACTACAGCCTCCTGTCAGGAAGTTGTAGAGGGCGATCAGGTCTCCCCACAGCCTCCGCTTCTCCAGGCTAAACAACCCCAGTTCCCTCAGCCGCTCCTCGTATGACTTGTGTTCCAGACCCCTCACCAGCTTGGTTGCTCTCCTCTGGACATGTTCCAGCAATGCAACATCTTTCTTGTAGTGAGGGGCCCAAAACCGAACACAGTATTTGAGGTGCAGCCTCACCAGCACCGAGTACAGGGGCACAATCACATCCCTACTCCTGCTGGTCACACTATTCCTGATACAAGCCAGGATGCCATTGGCCTTCTTGGCCACCTGGGCACACTGCTGGCTCATATTCAGCTGGCTGTCAACCAGTACCCCCAGGTCTTTTTCCACCAGGCAGCTTTCCAGCCACTCATCCCCAAGCCTGTAGCGCTGCATGGGGTTGTTGTGACCAAAGTGCAGGACCCAGCACTTGGCCTTATTGAACCTCATACAGTTGGCCTCAGCCCATTGATCCAGCCTGTCCAGGTCCCTCTGCAGAGCCCTCCTCCCCTCAAGCAGATCAACACTCCCACCCAGTTTGGTGTCATCTGCAAATTTACTGAGGGCACACTCAATCCCCTCATCCAGGTCATTGATAAAGATATTAAACAAAACCGGCCCTAGAACTGAGCCCCGGGGGACACTGCTTGTGTCCGGCCACCAACTGGATTTAGCTCCATTCACCACGACTCTCTGGGCTCAGCCATCCAGCCAGTTTTTAACCCAGCAAAGAGTATATCCATCTAGGCCATGAACTGCCAGCTTCTCCAGGAGAATGCTATGGGAGACTGTGTCAAAGGCTTTGCTGAAGTCCAGGTAGACAACATCCACAGCCCTTCTCTCATCTACCAGGCGGGTCAACCTGGTCATAGAAGAAAATCAGGTTGGTCAGGCAAGACCTGCCTTTCATGAACCCATGCTGGCTGGGCCCGATCCCCTGTTGTTCTCCATGTGCCTGGTGAGCACACTCAGGAGGAACCTTTTCATAATCTTCCCCGGTACTGAGGTCAGGCTGACTGGTCTGTAGTTCCCCGGATCCTCCTTCTTGAAGACGGGCGTCACATTTGCCAACCTCCAGTCATCTGGGACCTCCCCTGTTACCCAGGACTGCTGATAAATGGTAGAGAGTGGTTTGGAAAGCTCCTCTGCCAGCTCCTTCAGCACTCTTGGGTGGATCCCATCCGGCCCCATAGACTTGTGGATGTCCAGGTGGCATAGCAGGTCAAAGACTGCTTCCTCTTGGATTAGGGGCGATTTATCCCACACACTGTCCCTATCTTCCAGCTCAGGAGGCTGGGTACCCTGGGGATGATTCATTGGGCCATTAAAGACTGAGACAAAGAAGCCATTGAGTATCTCAGCCTTTTCCTCATCTTTAGTGGCAATGTTCCCCTTTGCATCCACTAGAGGATGGAGGTTCTCCCTGGCTTTCTTTTTGCTGTTAACATATTTATAAAAACTTTTCTTATTATCCCTTACAACAGTGGCCAGGTTAACTTCCAGCTGGGCTTTTGCCTTTCTAATTCCCTCTCTGCATGACCTGACAAGATCCCTGTACTCTTCTTGGGTTGCCTGCCCCTTCTTCCAGAGCTGGGAAGCTCTCCTTTTTTCCCTTAGTTGCAGTAGTAGACCTCTGTCCAGCTAGGCCAATCGTCTTCCCCACCGATTTGTCTTACGGCACATGGGGACAGCCTGCTCCTGTGCCTTTAAGACTTCTTCCTTGAAAAATACCCAGCCTTCTTTGACCCCTTTGCCCTTCAGGACTATCTCCCAAGGGACTCTCCCAACCAGCGTTCTGAGCAGGTCAAAGTCTGCCCTCCGGAAATCCATGGTGGCAGTGCTGCTGACCCCCTTCCTTACATCACCAAAGATTGAAAACTCTACCATTTCATGATCACTAAGGCGTAGATGACCTCCGACCACCACCTCTCCCACCAGTCCTTCTCTGTTAGTGAGCAGGAGGTCAAGCAGGGCACCTCCCCTGGTAGGCTCCCTTACCAGCTGTGTCAGAAAGTTATCTTCCACACACTGCAGGAACCTTCTGGACTGTTTCCTTTCTGCTGTACTGTATTTCCAGCAGATGTCTGGGAAGTTGAAGTCCCCCACAAGAACAAGAGCTCGTGACTGAGAGACTCCTGCCAGCTGCCTGTAGAATTCTTCGTCAACATCCTCATCCTGGTCGGGTGGTCTGTAACAGACTCCCAAGAGGATATCTTTTCTGTTGGCCTCCCCCTTCATCCTCACCCATAAGCATTCTGCCTCACCACAAGTGTCAAGCTCTGTACAATCTAAACACTCCCTAACATACAGAGCCACCCCGCCGCCTCTCCTTACTTTCCTGTCCCTTCTGAAGAGTTTGTAGTCATCCATCACAGCACTCCAGTCATGGGAGGCATCCCACCACGTTTCTGCGATGGTGGCTACATCATAACCATCCTGCCGTACAATGGCTTGCAGCTCCTCCCGTTTGTTGCCCATGCTGCGTGCATTAGTGTAGATGCACTTGAGCTGGGCTGTCGGTTTCACCCCCAGCAATGGGGTGACACCCCCAGGCTCCTCTCTAGTGAGCCTGTTCATATCCCCTCCCCCCTTCAGGCCTAGTTTAAAGGCCTCTCTACAAGCCCCACCAGTTCATGAGCGAGGATCCTTTTTCCCTTCTGAGAGAGCCGGGCACCATCTGTTGTCGACAGGCCAGGTGCCGTGAAAACCTCCCCATGGTCAAAGAAACCCAAGCCCCTCCGATGGCACCAACCTTTGAGCCACACGTTAACCACTCTAGCTTTCCTATTCATTTCCATGTACCCTCCTGACACTAATGGGATCAAGGAGAACACTACCTGCGCTCCCGATCCTTCAACCATTTTCCCTAGCGCCCTGAAGTCCCTTTTGATCGATTTGGGGCTTCTCTCTGGCATCTCATCGCTGCCAGCCTGTATAATCAAGAGCAGATAGTAGTCAGAGGGCCGTACCAGACCAGGGAGTCTCTTGGCAATGTCCCTGATCCGGGCCCCAGGGAGGCAGCAGACTTCCCTATGGGATGGGTCTGGGCGGCATATCAGGCCCTCCGTTCCCTTCAGAAGGGAATCGCCCACAACAATTACCCTTCTTTTTTTCTTTGTACAGTTGGTCTTGATAGGCAGGGGTGACTGTCTCTCCCTAGTCAACCCCCTGGGTGGGCCTTCATCCCCATCTTCAGTTGCCTGGCCCTCGACTTCCAGAGTCGCATATCTGTTACACAAGGGCAGCTGGGAACAGTGACAAGAAATGGCTCACATCCATGTTAGAACCAGAGTAGGCACCACCTCCTGCTGTACACTTAACCCCTGCACAAGACAAAATATGGTTAACATCACTTGAAGGTTGTTTTTTTTTTTTTTTTCCAAATTCAGTAGTTTATAAAACACATATCTTATAATACAATATAAGAAAAAAAAATCAGTGGTCTTGGGAAACTTGGTGTGACTTAGGCCCTCCAATGTGATTCTGCTTTAAAGGAGAGAAGCTGGACCCAGATGAACCTGGATTAAAAAGTGCACCTGCACAATTTTGTACATACAAATCTCTAACTGATTTATACTTTAAATTATCTTATATGTTTGCAAACAAGGTAATTGTGCATGTAGATCACTAGTTAGATCCTTGCTAGGTGTTGTAATTGTACATAATGATTAGGAGTAGGTCCTATGTACATGTTTTTTGAACTCTAAGCTCTCAACAGAACAAAAATTTCAGAGGGTGCTTTCTGGAATCCACTACTTTAAAAATCTGTTTTAAGTTAAGAGGAAGTGACTTTGGCTAGTAGTATCACTCTGCTTCTTTACATGTTCACAGGATAAGTAAATCTCATGTGGAAAAGGGATCAGAAGGAAAATATGGCAAGACAGGATCTAATGTGTCAATAAAACGCTCAAAGTGTTTTAGATTTGAATGCTGTTATTTACCTATAAAAGAGTAGAAGTATGTGTAGTGTTCTTCACCACAGAATAATTGCAGTTTATATGCCAAGATATTATAGTCTAGATGGTTACTGTTGAAGAAATTGAATCTTTGTTTTCTCAGTACTGCTTTTTGGAATGCCCATTCCTGAAGACAGCATTTGCTATGCATCCAGACAATAAATCTGAAAACACAGTGTGAGTGCGGGCTGTCCTTTGCACATGGGTGTTTGATATGTCTAGCAACATAAATATTTGGTTAACATGGCATTATATAGTGGTATTAGACAGTTTGGCTGTGAACAAATTCATACAGGATGTCTGTGGACTGTATTTCTTCTGGCTCTAGAGACTCTACTGGGAACAACAAGGATCAAAGAAACTGATTTTTAGGTAGCTTGTTCTTCATCAAAAGGACACTAAATTATTGTCTGAAGCATTTAAATAGAGTCTAACAATCTGATTGCTTTAATAATTATCATTTGAGAACCTGTGAAACTTCTTTCTGTCTGTCAACATAAGGAAAACTGTAACTGAAATACACAAAGAAATTTACATTTCTTTAAATTTTATAATTGTAACTAACCAAGTGCAGTTAACAGAAAAGTTGTATTTGGAGATGCTATAGATTAGGCATCTCAAAAGAAAAAAAGCTCAAAGCAATAACAAAAATTAATAAAAAGTCCATATATTCAAATCCATAGTAAAAAAAGCTGCAACATGAATTTTGGGCCTTCTTGAATCTTTGACAAGTTTATCCAGTCAGATTCACTTTATTAGTTCAGAAGTCCCTGAGGAGCTATGCAACTATTCGTAAATCCTGTCCAGTAATGGAATTTACCATGACTGCAATTAGAGCATGTATGATATGTGTATATGGGATTAAAAAAATGAATAGTTGAAAGCAACCTTGAGAGATAATGTTATCTTCCTCGTCTGAAGTAGTATTAAGTATACTTAGATCATCCCTGTTACCTTTGTTTGCTTTGTACTTTAAAAACTTCCAGTAAAGGTTTTATAACCTTGCTGTATTTGCAGTAGGTTTTAATTTTTCACCTGTGGTCCAAAAATAGAGTTATTCTTCCACTTTCTACAGATTCCTTTGGATTAAAGCAGACTATAGATGCAGTCTCTCCTCACAATGCAATATATTTTTTTCTTCTATACATTTGCTTAAATCATTAACTGCTACACCTAAAGCTGAGCGTGTACTCCAAAAAATAGCTCCCTAGACTAGGTAGATCAGGATAGCTGTCATCAGCGTTTTGCCTATGACACTGGTAGTACATCCTACGCTGGAGGTAGTGGAGGCCCCATCCCTGGAGATGTTCAAGACCAGGTTGGACAGGGCTCTGAGCAACCTGATCTAGTTAATGGTGTCCCTGCTCACTGCAGGGGGGTTGGACTAGATGACCTCTAGGGGTCCCTTCCAACCCAAAACATTCTGTGATTCTATAATTCTATGATCCTACACTAGAAGCTGCCTGACATGGTGATGAGCAACGACATTGCAATTTTGATTCATTCTCAGTTGCATCTACTCAATGTCTAGTTGCTTTTTGCAGCATTTCAGCCCAGTCAGTAATTGCTCATTTTCCATTCTTGCATTTAAAACTTCCTTTCCAAATGTAGGTCTTTGCATTTATCTTTACTGGATTTCTTCTGACTGATTTTATGCCAGATCTCAAGTTTACCAAAACCTTTTTTATTTCCAGACTTGCTTTCTAAGGTATGTACAATGCATTTCAAGTCAGCATTACTCCTAAATCTTTTTAACTGCACTTTCTATTTAGTTTAGTTACATAAAGAAGTAATGTTTCCCTCTAACTAATGCAGTAGATCTGTCATAAAGAAAGTTGTTTAGCATGGGGTTTTTTCCTGATGAATTCACATTTGCTGCACTTTTTTAAATCTTACTAATTTTCTACTTGCATGTGAATTGCTTGTAATCATTCACACTAGCATTATTCTAGGGACTCAAATGTAGGATGACTGTTTTCTGTTATTACATAAATATGTTAATTCAAAAAATGAATTATTTAGTTTCTTAACTATGTGTCCTATATATGTCTTTAAAAAAGGAATAGAAAAGCATTTTTTGAATTACATGTGTTCAGAATTGGTTGCTTTGAAATTTAAATGTTTGTAATAAATATAACTCTTAATCATAAGTAGTATAAAATCACATATTATGCTGTTATGTGTTAACATCTCATTAACACAGAGATTTCTTCTCCCTCTTCCTTTTATAGTTTCTTATCAGTCATGCTTCAGTATGTGAGAATGTGTTGGTTGCTCAATACAGAAGTTTAAGTGTTAAATTTTGCTGTAAAACCTTAAGAATGTAATAAACAGAACTGAGGACCTGTATTACATAAATTGTTAGTAATAATAGATAATGATAAAAATCCCAGAATGAAGGCCTTCACACCAGGAAGAATGTTGAGATAAACTAATCCCACCCTGCACCTAAATGCTTTCCAATACTAGTATTCACCTCATTCCTTAGCTGGTTTTCTTTTCTTTTTTTTTTTCTTTTTCTTTCTATTTTTTCTTTTCTTTTTATATTATTTTTATTTTTAAATTGCTAAGAAAGCTGAGTAAGATACTTCCCCCTCACCCATGAAAACAGTTGCTAGCAATTAAATTTCAAATTCCCATTGAAAAACACTAGGTGGTAACAGTTTGTCCTTTGATTACTGTGCTTTGTAAGGTAAAACTCTGTGTTGACTGACTCTGATCCTCAGCTGGGCATAAGAAGTTCCAGGAGTCTGACTGTACCTAAAGAGATCCCTTCCTTGCTGTCAGCACTGTGTATTAGGCCCCGTCTAATTAAAATAGCATGTGGCAGGACCTGTCCTCATCATGAACATTTCCTGTGTTTGTACTTCAGGACTGTCCCTCTCCTTTTCTTCTGCTGGCACATTGATTGCTACTGCAAAAAGAAAGGCTTTCTGAGGATACATTCTTTCCTTCTACATGTTCTGCATACTTCTCTTTTTGACAGGGAACCTGTAGATACAGTTTCCAAATCGAATTCTGGTTCTATTTGGCATCCAGACCTCCCTTCAAGTAAACCATATTGCGCTGTTTAGTGGGTTGCCCAACACTCAATAAACCTCTATCTCTTAATTTACTTTAATAACAAAGTGAGTCATTCTGTGACTAAGGAGGTAGCCAACTGCTACCCAACCATCCCAAGAGCACCTCCCAGGGCATGAAATTGTAGGTAGGCAAGTTTATAATTTGTGCTAAGCAATCTTCTTGGGTGCTGCAGCCCTTCCATCCTGCTTCCATTGCCCTGCCAGCTTATTAACAGTGAGCAGAGGTACCAGATGGAACTGTGTTTTTCTCAGATGGAAGCTGCTTCTTTCAGACCTTCCACCAGCCATTACCTGTGCATTGTACTTATCCTTGGTATGTGGCTGCACTGATAGATAGCTGCTGGATGTACAATGTTCAGTTCCTGTGGTGTCTGGCATGGAGAACCTTTGGTCGGTAACACAGGAACAAAGAAAACAAATTGGTGATGACTGTAGAAAATAAGACAGCTTCTCTGGCCTGCAGAACTCCCCTGAGATAAAATAAAATTTACCTAGTGTCCCAACATCTGCTTGCAAAAATAAATGCTTTCTGATCTGGTGTGATTTTATTTCCTTCCTCTATTAAATTAAATCCCATCATCACATTACAAAGCAAGCTGAGGGTTTGTCAGTGCTGCCAGCATACAATGAACAACTGACTAAGCTGGGGAGATGTTTCTGTGGTTGAAACTGAAATCAGAAGAGCACACACAGGTCATTCCCTTCTACCTTATAGGTCTCTAGAAGGCTTAGCACATGCAATATTCATTGGCTTACTGGGTCTAGGCAATGGACTGGGCAAGGCACTTCTCCAGTCCACCTCTATCTAACTAGTTATATTGAGGAAATGAAAAGCAAAATAGTATTTCTGGTGAATAAGACTTCTAGTAAAGTCTTTTCTTACTTTTTATTTTCTGATCTGAGTAATTACCTTATTGGTTTTGTATTTTTTTTCTAACTATATATACTTCCTTTTATGTACCAATTGCTTATATTATAATTATATATATCATGTTCTAATTAGATATAACGTTATCTAAATATATATATTTTAATATGTGTATTTCATATTGTATTTTTCTAATTTCTCAAGAGTTGAGGTTTACTGTAAATTGTTCATTCACTCAGCACTTGTATATGTAAGAATATACAAGATGACACTCTTTGGCCATTTCAGAGTGCAATCTTATTAATATTTGTTTATATAAGACTCTAGAAAAATGGCTTATATTGACAAAAAATTCTCTCTCCTGTCTTCATTTGTGTCTGACAATTACAAGTACCATATGCGCAACGTACATCCAAGGCTACATTTTTTCTAGAAACATACAAGAGGAAATTGAATGGAGCAAACTCTGAAAAATCAAATGTGCTAACACAGCATATCTAGAATCTGAAAAAATTTCAGTTGGTATCTAGTCTGAAAGTCTGTAGATTTCTTTTTAATTCATTCATAAAATATTTTCCTGAGTTAATGCATCTAGATGTAAGTTTTTCTATATACTACTCCAAAATATGATATATCATTAAAATGTAATGAAGATTTGAAAAAGTTCTACCAACTTTCAAGTTTCTAGAAGAGCATAATTCAGGTTTCATTTGGTCTTCCTCCAACCAAAATTGAAATGCAATGATGTAGAAACCCTCAGGATCATTGTTTTATCATGGTATGTTTTTGTGCTTCCCTTATATGTTGAACTATTTAAAACTAATTTAGATGTCTCTAGCAGGTTATCTGCCAATATGCAAATAGGATAGACGATTCGATATTTGCATGACATCTATCTTCAGCTAGTAATTTTACATCAGTTAATTTGTTTCGCTCTTAACCTTACTGGCAAGAAAACAAATTGTATGATGAAGGAAAAATGCCAGGCTGACACCCCCTGTTTTCAGGCAGAGCAGTACTCAGTGCAAGGTAGGGTTAGCAGTCTGCACAAACTGCATTTTGCTAGGGGGGAAAAAAAAAACCAACAACAACCCAAAAGGTATGTAAAATGAATATAAAAGTAAATCCTGGCTAATATGTGCATTCAGAAACCATCACTGCACAGAGTGCTTCTAGTGGGGAAATTCAGCAGTGTAAGTGTTTAGAATTCAACATGCATTCTCTGAAGGCAAATGAGAATAATGTACACATAGTAAATAAATGCAATGAACTGAAGAGCACTGTAAAAGTGGTTTGGTTGACTATAACTTTTGAGGGGTGTCTAGAAACAGAAAGGCTGGTCTTTTATATTCTGCATAACTGAACAACCAGCAAAGATGCCTTCTCTTACGGCACTTTAGTTCTTTATGTGCAGCAGCCTGTATTTTGGCATACTGATGGATGCTGACGGGAAGAATGGGTTGCCTTCCCACTCATGTTGAGATATATGTAAAGCTGAGCCATATCCAGAAGATGTAATATCAGTTTCAGGGACAAAGCAAGATAATTGCACCAGTACTTCTGCATGTAAAAACATTTTTATTGTAATATATAATAAAATATAAAGTATCACATTTTTTCATGGGAAGAGAAGTGGGAAGAAGGAAGAGCGAATAGGTCTAACAGTATTACTTTTGTTTTGTGTTTGTTTGTTTATACATAAATAGATTCACATATATAAACATATATATATTGACATACCTACACTGAAATACTTCCATTAATTGTTGATTAAATAGCAATATCTAATGTAATAACACTACTAGTTCCATTGACATGACACTTGCTGTTGCTTATAGCTTGTATATAACTGTATGAAGAATCAGTATTGAAGGGAGAAAATATTTCTTTATTATTTGCTTTTCTTACTTTGGAGAGCTAATTATGTCAACCTTTGATGAAGTCTAGGGTACAGAGGTATAATTCCATCTAGCTCCCCAGAAACTATTTCATTTATGTAGTGTAGATATTGGATTCTAAAGCAAACGCATATAAGTATTTCCTATTTTATAACTTACATATAAATCTGATGAACAAGACAAAAAAATACCCCCAAAATGAAGGATGGTTATTACAGCTAGTTTTGAAACTGTCAGGGGTTATTTTCATTGTCAGGTATGTATAGTGGTATGCATTTGTTTGAACCCACAGTAAAGATGTAGATAAACACTCACTGTGTGTGCAGGTTTGATAAATCATAGAATCATAGAATGCTTTGGGTTGGAAGGGACCTTTAGAGGTCATCTAGTCCAAGGCCCCTGCAGTGAGCAGGGACACCTTTAACTCAATCAGGTTGCTAAAACCTGTGAAGATACAGCTGCACAGCTGTAGAGCAACACCCACAGCCTTAACTGGTCCCAGTAATAGAAAAAGGCAAAGGAATTCATAACTTTTATAGATCCTGACGGCAAATTGGTGTTGGAGTATACTGTCAGATCAAATGTTGAGGTATTTGGAGTTGGCACTATCTGCAATTCTCTGGGCAAAAAAAAACAACTGCTTTTTTTTTTTTTTAAACCATCTTTTTAAAGTGTATATGCTGCTATTCATCTGATTTCTGTGAGTATGAAGTAATAAGAGTAACTTGCTAGTCTGCGTCAAATATTTTGCGAATAAAGCTAGTCATAAGCATAAGGTCATGCTGTGAAGAGTCTTCTGCTTTGGCATGAGGCACAAAATCCCAATAAGAAAAGGAAGGAGAGAGAAATATTAATATAAGCCAACTATGTGGAATATGACAACCAGTAACAGACACTATGGCAAGCAAGCTGTGTTATTTCTGCTCACTGTCCTGGTAAGGGAAGGCATGGAAGGACACACAGTGACAGCGAAAAGAAGATAAATGGAAATAATAAACACTAGCCAGATGGTTGTTTTCTTGTATATGGCCTTTCTTACAATTTCTAATGAATGCAATAAAACCTCAAAACATCACTGTATACAAATGTCTGTTGAAATGTTTGGCTGGCACTTTAGCACCAAGTATTTTTGAGATCAACATAACCATAAAACACTTTCAAAAATCAGTTAGAGGAAATAATTTTTATTTTCAGGGCAGCAGATATCTATTTATACTGGAGTTGACGATACCAGTTCACACCACTGTGTCTGCTGTAGATATATATAAGGAATTACATCCTGTGAATGTGTCTGTGACTCAGTACATTAAAAGTGTAATTGAGATTGACTGTTCATTCAACTGAGTCATAAAAAACCCCCAAAAGCTATTTAAATCTAAGTTCAGTTTACCTGATATATCATATTTCAAGTGGGATATGTTTAAGAGCTGCAAATTGCCTGAGGAAAGTTTCTGTAGCTAATGATTTTGACAGTGAACCCATGAAAATAGTGGAGTCATCATCAATAAGTCAGGCACATAAACAGTTGTTTAGTTTACTTTTACTGATACTGTGATGCTAGAAATAGGAGTTCTATACTACGGATGCTGCACACAAAATTATGGCTGTAAGTGAACTGCATACAGTCTTCATTTTCTTTTTGAAGTCCTTTTCCCATTCATCAAAACCTGATTTAATTGCCTACTGAGAAGCATCACAAAAATATATATTAAAAAAATAAAACCCAAAAAACCCACACCACAGCAAAAACAAGTAGATGTGTTGGAATGAAACAGGTGCAAGTCATAGGGGTTAGCCTTATTTCTTATTGCAGTACTTGCCCTTTATGTTCTTCATTTTACCATGATGAAATTTAGCATATGGTGATAGAAGTCAAATCCAGTGAGTTTATGTATATGTTTTTTTAGCTATAGATTTTTATAGATTAAAAAAAGGTCATCTTTATAGTATGGTCTCGTAGGGATCATCTTGGCAGGTTTCTACTGACTCATTTGAAAAAAGAATTTTTGAAAAAGAAACCATAAAAATACATAAGGAAAATGTTTAGAACACAGTAGTTGGACCAAACTTAAAAAATGTTCAGCCTTTCTACAGAAGAAATAGCAGATTTGATATGGTTGATGCCATGTTAATAAATGTTGATTACAGAACATCAGTGTGACAACTACAGGAATTCCACAAGTTAAACAGTTGGAAAATAATTTGATCCAAACACTTTGACCAGATCTTGTTTTAAGAAACACTTGTGCATAACCTATCTTCTCCCAGCTTTGTAAGGAAAACAAAGCAGCTGAAATAGAAAATTCTTCCTTCAAAGTAACCTGCCAGACTTTCCTGCTTTCTTGGTTTGTGGTATTTGAAAATGGCCACAAAAAGCTTACCGTACTTCATATACCAGCTTTCCACCAAGAAATTAACATTCTTCTCATTTGTCATTAGGATACTAGAAAAATTATACAGAAAATGCTTTAGCTTTTTTACCCCCCTAGCTATGCACTCAGTACACTGTTGGGCTCCCAGAGAACTGAATATTATCTTCCCAAGATATTATCTTCAAATCAAGGCATACAAAATTTACCTTCATTTTTTTCATAATGGTTTTTCCTATTTCATTATTCTTCACTTATTCGCTTGCTTCAAGGTCCTTCTGGCGAATCCAGCTTGAGGTGCTCTAAAGCATTTCTATGGTGCTGTTCTATGGTGCTCAGGTCCTGCCTGTTCTTGTTCTGGGGAATCCAAGTTCTGTATGAAATATGCCTACTTGGATGTTGTCAGCTGCATAAATACAAGTTAGTCTGTTGTCTTTTCAACCCTACAGAATAGCTTATGATTTTAGGAAAATATTAACTTTATGACAGATATATACCTAAGATTTAGCTTCTTCCAACTCCTCGGGAATTATGGCAGAAAAAAAAAAAAGAAACAAAAAACTGTAAAACTTGCCTCTGTTAAGGACATAGGACAGTAAATCCACATTTATCTTTGTCTAGCTCTGAGGACTACCTCTTAAAATGTATTTCTCTTTTTTGCAGCAGGACATTAATGCACCCAAGAAATACTTTTTGATTTCAAAAACCATAAAAATGAAAGGAGTAAGGATGCATTTAAAAAAAATTCAATGTAATTCAGACAAACAATATTTTAAAATGATTTTCATACTACTCTGATTTACACTAGCTGCATAGGCTGTTCTTTAATTCTTGATTAAAATATTTTTGATTTTCTTTTGGATTTCTAATGCCAAATAAAGAAATAAATACCTTAATACATGAATAGCTATTAACCCAAATCAATTAATTGCTACTGGATTCCCATAACCAAATTGCTGCCAGTGCTTAGGGAGCAAAAATACCTAAAAAAGTCAACCACACCCCCAAATCTGGTTTTCTGAATTAGCATCTGTAGTTACCATATGTAAGTTATAGTTGTAACTGTAATTTCTTCTTTATCCCTCAAATTTCTTTCAGTTTTTCCTTCATAGTAGAAATATTTTGTTGACTGTCCATCTAATTCTATGCTCCATCCTGTTCTGAGCTTTTCTTTAATGGAGAGAAGCCTTTGGCCCTTTGTTAATCGCAATATACCTTTCTTGCATCACCTGTTCTGACTAGATTTACTTTAACACAGAAAGGAAGTAGAGATATATCAAAGAGATACTATGGAATTGAGCCTACCAAAATCTTAGCTAAACTAAGCATGTTTTAGTCTTAAATACTAAGACTTACACCAGACTAAAACTTATTTCAGGATGGAACTAATCTACTACATAAATTTGGTGGTGTTAGGCTGCTCAATGTTAGATATTGCAAATACAGTAAAGTGGGAAAATAATGTTCTATAATAAACTTCATAAAACTCAAAAAGTAAAAGGAACAATTCATCTTTTCCCCTAATAGTCCACACTGAAGTCACCTTATATTAGTTCTCACTGGAGCTTTTCATTTAGAAATATGTTGAAGATCCCTTAAAAACTGCAAGACTGAGAATATCTCGCTTATATGATCCATCCTGCTTTGCTTAAAAGATTGGAAAATATGATGAGTGTGGCTATAACCCATGTCTAAATCTTCTGGTAGCTAAATAAAATAATCTGGGTTTGATTAAAAAGCTGGTTTTGTTTGTTTGTGTGTGTGTTTTTCCAGAACTCGAACAGAGTACTAACAAATGTCTCAAAAACACTTAAAATTATTTAGATAACATATACTTACTTTCATTTTATTGCTTTTAATTTGATTCTTAAACAGATCTGTTAAAGTCATGCTTTATAGCAGAGGTCATCTCATTTTACATTTTGTATAGTTCTAAGTGCATTGTCATATAGTTGAATACAGTAATTTCCTTCATTATATTGGTGTTTCAAAAAATGTAGGAAAGAAAGCTTCTCTAAAGATGTTTTGGGTTTATCTTTGAGCATAAAATATTTGTACACATTAAAATCTTGAAATCTTTCTTTGCTTCTCATTAAGTAATAGTAAGTACATACTCTTTACTTCCCACATGAATATTCACTTCAAGGAATAATGTCAGTCAGAGAAACCCCTGGCCTAATGAAATAATTTGGGATCAATCTGTGATTAAGTCCCTGTGCATTCTATATCCATGATTTACTAAAAACTTTAGAGTATGAACTTTAGAGTATGAAACCTGCTATAACAGCCTTTAAGGCATAGCTTTCTTGTCAAGATCAGTGAGATTTCTGACCAAGCTTTCCCACAGAAAATTGTTTAACACATCTAAATGATGCCAGAAATTCAGGCTGATTGCTTCCTATGCCTAACATATATTCTACATTTCTTATCATGGCAGAAAGTTGTGAATTAGTAGGTGGTAAACAAAGGACTAAAAAGGTAGACGGTCTCAACAGTATGATGGAGGATGAATATTTTAATCTGTAATCAGAAATGCAACCTTGGTTTTATTTGATAGGATATTTTAAAACGGAAAAAAAAAGTAAAAGCTAATGATTTGAAGATAGAATTTAGGACAAAAAACCCTCTTAGATTAAATGTGTATTACTTACATGTATTCTTTCATGTATGTCTTTAAAGGTCACATTTTTGAGGAAAAGTTATTACATGTAAGTTCATCTTTCACTACAACCTGTGAAGTAATTGATATGCATGTTCATAGCATATCAGGCTATGGTAAAATCAGCAGAACTGTTTTCATAGTGAATAATGAGAACTTGCAATGCAATCTCGTCATGAAAGGTTTCTCTCATGTTACATTGTGACTGCAGCACAAAGGGTACTGGCTGATGCTGTCAAAGAGAAGCCAAGAAAGGAAGTCTTTGTTCAGAGTTTGAACCATGAGTTTCAGTGGAAAGTACCATGCACCATATACTGCCGGGCAATGTAGGTCCTTAAAAGCTCCAAGTAACCTCAAAAGAGCGTATAATTCTCTCCTACATTCAAAATAATTAAGAAAGACAGTGTCAAAAAGATTTTGCGATAGGCTGTTGCCACATAAATCTTGAGAATAACAATTCCAATGAACCATAGTTCTCTTTGGAGATGATAAACACCCAAAGGTGATTTTGTGAGACAAAGATTAATACAAATATTGAAAAGCCTGAAATCAGGCACAGACTTTCACATCCTTCTTATTATCCTAACCATAATTTGGGAGCACTTTAAAATGGACTATATTCTCCCTTCTATATGGAGCCCATCCAGTGTAACAAATTCCAGCCTAAAACCACCTCTATCTACTCCCGTATAATAAGGCCGTAACTTCAGTACATATACAATAGGAGGAGAAAAACAGTCTGACCAGATTAAAGACAATGTCTGCATCCTGTTTGAAGGTGTTACACACGTCTTGATTCGGTGTTACATGACCATTTCTAAAGTTATGATTGTGACTTTGTATCTCCTGGTTTGTAGAGTATACTTTAAAAAATCTGCACTATACATAGGAGCTTTAACTAAGATGAATATTTACTCCCATTTTGTGCATCCTGCAAAAAGCACGAATTTATTAAATAAGCTATACCACAACTATTTAAAATCTTTAATAGTGAAATGGACTCTTATAAAGAATAATTAGAATGAAAATATACATTTGAAATGGAAATTATAAAATTATCTAGAAGAAAAAATGGTAATGTTATAAAAATATTTATTAGATAAGCAGTTCTCCTTTACTGATATGTTTCTGCTTGCAGAGGTCTCCAGAAGGAACAAATATCATGGCTGATAGGGCTTCTGTCTATATTGTATCTATATTTATCAGTTCAACCATAAACTTTAATGCAACATCTAAGTTTAGAATATGTTGAGATGAAAAGAAGGAGAAAGTAAAATACCAGAACGCTACCTTGGCAATATTTCATTCTCTAGATATGATATTTGATTCTAAAATGTTCTATACTTCTGCTACTAATTTTGTAATTTTCATTAAGAGCTCCAGACCAAGAAACTTTTTCCATCTTTATGGAAAACAGTAAATGTACTCAAAAAGACACTGCAAAGTTACTTAAACTTACTTAACTCTGTTTTCAAAGATTGTGTGTAAGATCGAGGCTGACATCTACAGCCAGCTCAATTGCCATGCAAAAACCCAAGATGCTGAATTAGAAAAGAAAATGTATAGAGAGAAAAAAAAAAGGGGAAAAAAAGAAAAAAAAAGAAAAACAAGCAACTTGAAAAGTAACATGCAAAATGTTACATTTTGAAAACAATTTTAGAAATTCTATGAACAGTGCTTATGAATCAGAAAGGACAGAAAGTAAAACCTAATGTATATTTCTTCAGAGACTATAAAATACCATCTGAAGGATAAGAAACACTGCAAAGAGTATCACAAGAAGACAGATCAAATTCTGTGCAGGTTAGCCAAAATGCTCACAGGAAGAAAAGAAAAAGGGATAGAGCAAAGACTGAAGATTTTATCTATAGCAGAAACACTGGGCAAGAGTTTTAAGAAAAAATGTTTTTAAGAAACTGAAGATGGTATCATTAAAAGGGAAAATAAATAAACTGTATGTGTATACACAGACAGTATTGCATGTCTCTTTTCTTTTAGCATCCTTTTCTCCCTTCACTAGTCAAGACCTTTCTGCAATTTACCTGCTCTTACCTCCATAAAAGTTTCATACAGATTATCCTTAAAGAATTGACGTAATATTCAACTACTAAGAGCATCGAAGGAAGACTGAGCCAACTTGTTCAAGTTCCAAAGTCTAAGGAAAAAACCCTAAACCATATCTTTCTTCCTGAGGTACACTACAGTCCAGATGATGTATGAAAAACAACAGTGTAGTTGAGACGTGAGGCTGTGGACAGTAAAGTTAGAGTTCTGCAACACAAACAGAAAATTTGCTGATGGCTTCCTGCAAAAGGAGAGAGGTTGAGCAATCACAGTAACCCAGCTCTTTCACAGCAAGGGCTCAGATTGCAGTATGCCAGGACTCACCTGGATGATGCCTTCCTCACACATTACTGTCCTAGAAAACCTATAATATCTATTCATGTCTTCCTCTGTAGAAAACATAATTACACATTCCTGCCACACTCAAGCTTTGCTCTAAAGCATATCATGCCCCACATTTCCTTAAGCTCTTCTTAATCATATAAACCACAACTTCATTGAACATGCGTGACCATGCTCACACACTTTTCAGCCATAGTTTCACCTTTCATAACAATATTAATCTGAGAATGCAGAACTTTCCAGATGACAGAACTGCGAGCCATTCAGTTTATATTTACTCTCAGTCTTGAACCATAATACACTATAAACCACATCTAAATCCATTAATCAATGTCAGACCACCTACCTTGGTCTGAAGCATGCCAGACAAGTGTGGACCACATTTGGGACACAATTAACAAAGCTAATAGTTTCACACTGAGTTTAAATTTTAAACAAGTGGATTTTTTTTTTTTTCATCAAATGAAAAAAAATTAAGAAATTTGTCATCTACAAATGCAGCATAAAATCATAAACCCATTCAGATGAATGAATGAATTCTGGGCAGTTTCAGTGGGACTGCTCCAGACTGGTATCTGTGCAAGGTTACCAAAGGTTCCTCTTGCAGGAAGAAGACTGTTTAGCAGCAGCTGTAGATGAAGGGCAGAAAGACTCAACCGAGTAGAGAAAATAAACTCCATAATCTTCCTTATTGTTATTTGGAAATGAAACTACACGATCCCTCTAGAATAGTCTGTTACTGTACTATGCAATAAAGACTTTGGCCTGCTTATTCTATCCTATTTGAAGGCAAGGGCCTCAACAGTCACATTAGCCTAGCTTTTTCCAAAACTTCAGGCACAGCAGAGCCTGCTTTGCCCCAGAGCTGCCTAATTCCATTAAGAGAATGGGAATCCAAATGATCTTTGCCTCCTACCTCCAAAAAAAGAGATGATTTAGCCCTTAGCTTCTTGAATTTTATGAAATGGATTGCCTGTGTTACCAGATGAGATTACAGGAGCACTGCCTGGGTTTCATAGCTGAACACACTCAGGAGGAATATTACCAATGTCTCCAAACACATTGGTGGTAAAGGCAGAGAAAGTACAAGGGAGGGAAAAAATTATTTAACCTGAAGAATGACACTGGCTCAAGAAATTTATCTAAACAGGCTGAAAAAGGTAAGTGAAACTAGTTCAACTTCAGAAAACACATGCAAATAAACCAACAGACTTTAAGGGGCAAATTTATGAATCAGAGCATAGGAATCTGTTGCCTACAAAACATGAAGTTAACTTCAGTGGCCCAGGAACATGCCCTTACAGTTTCATGCCCAATGTTTCTGTCCTGATTTTCTTAAAAATAGCTTTTTACTGGTTGCTGATTAAAACTTGGCATTTCCGTGTGCACAACAGTTAAATGAATACCCAGTTAAATCAGTTAGACTCCTTGTTTGGGGAATATCCACATAAGTTAATCATATAACATTTTAGTTTGGGGTTTTTTTAGATAAAAATTGTAGTGGCTTTTGATTTTATGAAGGAATTGTCAGTGATCTACACCATGGAGGAGTGGGGTGGAGGCTAGGGGGTTGGGTGTGGTGTATGAGGGGGAATTAAAAAGAAAAAAAAAAGAAAAAGAAAAAAAAAGTTAAGCTACTTAGGAGGGCAAATCTACAACCTGAGCTGTAAGTTGGTTCTGGATTTATTGTATGGCTGGTTTATTGTATGGCAGTTGTCAATCCATCACACAAGCAAAGCTGGATACTTAAAAATAGTGTCAATGTATATTTCAAACTAACTCTGAAAGAAAAATTGGGGTTAGTACTGGCAGAAATTGTTCAGCAAGTACTCCATTCAAATAATTACATTAAAATAATATTTGAGCTGATAAATTGTTAATGGGTATGAAGTGAACCATACAATAAATTATGAAGCTTAGGAATACAAGAACACTGGACACAAATGCACTCTGGAGACAGGCATGCTGGTAGCCTGAATGAAGGAAAGAGGAAGAAAACCTATAGAAGAAAGTCATAAATCATATATCACGCATATCTGCAGTCTTTACTTTGAATCATTGTCATGGTTCTTTCACAACTACAGAGAAGAACTTCACTGAGAAGAAATAAATTTCATTAAAAACTGATTGAAAAACTTTCATCTAAAAACATTTCTATCTGGACATACTTAATTCATACTGTTTTACCTTTTGTTCATTCATTAAATAAGGCAAGGTTGACGTGGAAATAACATTGATTTTGACTGAGAGCTGGACGTTTGTTCATGTTTGTTAAAAACCTTATTCTCTCTCTCT
The DNA here is from genome assembly GCA_017310255.1 of Butorides virescens. Lineage (NCBI taxonomy): Eukaryota > Metazoa > Chordata > Aves > Pelecaniformes > Ardeidae > Butorides > Butorides virescens. The sequence goes on from JADKXX010000461.1 coordinate 82,344, forward strand.
TAAACTCATAAGCATATTTTTCAAATCATGGAATGACTACAGTTCCAATATTAAGTGTATTGGACCTTTGTGAAATAAATATTAGTTAACGTATTAGTTAATAAATATTAGTTAATTCTGTTTACAGAACTAGAGCTTAAATTAATATCTGCTTCTAGAATTACTCTAAAAATAATGATGGATATAATTTTAATAATCTTAAGTAATGACTTAATCTATTCCAAGAGTCTCTTCACAGATGAAAGTGTTACTTGTCTGGATAAGAATAGAGAAACAGTCTGACACTAATTACCCAACACACTTACAGCATTTTTTAATGGGGAGAAAGTAATTACATTGAAGAAATAAGAGAGGAATGAAACATTGAGTTAGAATCTCAAAATTATAATGCACCTAACAAAACCTGATAGTGAAAAAGTAATTCCAAAATTGTGTCTTAACACCCCATTTATAAATTCATGATTAAAAAAAAAAAATAAAACCTGAATATCTTATATAGAAAAAATAAGATGAAAGGAAAATTGGAGGTTATGGTCATGTAGCTATTGTTTCAATGCTCTTGCTTTCAAAGTTTAAAATGTTCTTTGGCCATAAACCAAAGCTATCAGACAACTTTTTAATCTAAACATAAAACAGTTTCTAAATTTAGTAAAAAGAGAACAAAGGAGGAAGGATAATAAGCTGTCTTTTCCACGGGTCTAACTTACAGTAAATTTGTAGATCTTAATGCTGTGAAATGCATAGTTTTTCACTTTTTCATGTCAAACTGGAAACTTAACTCTGAATTTTAAGAGACAGATGCACATATAATACTTACGTAGCTCTATATGAACACACATATATATACCTTAATGTCAGTTAAATATTTCTTACAAAACCCGAAAATAACCAAACAACTCTCATTTTCTCTTTGTGTTAAAGCTAATGTTGGCACTTCTTTTGAATCACAAAACCTTATTCATTAAAAATTACTATGCAATTTAAAATATTAGCTGATTATGTTTATTTATACATTTTCAACATCACGTAAGACTCATTAACTAAACACATTGAATATCACACATGCAGCATTTGTGCATGTTTGCATTACACAATGCACAGCTACATGCAGAGGGATGTAAACTGGTTCAAATACTGAAGGCAGTATCACTGTGACATTGTGGCCAATCTAGCTCAGCTGATGCACCCCACCTCTCTGCATAAAAATATCTTAATATTAATGAAACCAATGTTAAAGTATGTCTCTAAGAATGAGTACTTTAAATAAATACATTTAGTTCACTATGATTTTCATGTCTCATAAAAGGGTTAATAATAGAACATGAATCATCAAGTTCCAAACAGCATGTCATAAAAGGTGGGAACATACATAGTCAAAACACCCAGGTACCCTATTCAAGTACATGTATATGAAATACATACATGGTATACATTTTGAATATCTATATGTTTGTTCAAGCATGTGATTTATGGGAAAGAGTATATGTTATGATTTCAGGAAAAAAAAATTGGTTTGGAGTTTTTTTTAAAGAGGATGTTAACCATACTTTTAGAGAAAGTGGATATGAATGGTCTTTAAAAGAACAAAGGGTAGGAGAATAGTCTTTATAATCCATATTTTCTGTGTATTTCAGAAGAGACAATAAATATTGCAGTAACAATAACCATTTAGCAAAGGAAATACTGTGTAAGCACCAACACCAAATGCAATCAATTCTGTTGGAAGGGATCATAACCAACCAAAACTATGGGGAAAAATAAAAAAGGTCTCTTCAAGACCATTTCTGAGATATATAAAGGACAAATTATTTAGTATTGACATTGTAGCCATAACCCTTTTGAATTTTAAAAGCATGAGAAAATACATCAGAATGGAAAATCGTTATAGAAATGCATTATAAAAGTTGTAACACACACTATAACAGTTAAGCATTTTATTTGGGGCTCCAAGAACTGACATTTATGTTATAATCTTTTTCCTGATAACTATAATTCAAGAAAAACTGTGCAAATGAAACGTGAATGTAGTATATTATACATTTTATGCACTGATTGACTGTAGACTTCTTTGGTTTAATTTGAGAAAAATGAAAATATAATGCAGTTAAATTATATTTTTAATTCATGACTTCCCAATGGCATGATCAGAGAAAGTCTGCAGAATCCCTGTAGGTGTTGAGTTTCCATGATAAAATAAACATCTCAAAGAACAATTTGTCTGAGTATATTAATTCTCCTGATTTACTTGTATTTGCAAGAGCTGAGATAATATATGTTCATCCAGACCCTTGGATTCTTTACCTTAATGTTTTTTACTAGATTCGTCCATGTTCCATGAGCCTTATTTGCAAGTGTATCATCACGGCAGGGTACGTAGGCCCAGAGACTCTTTCACCCTCACACAAACAGGGTGTAGCTTTTTCTCAAGTTAGTTATTTACTGCAACATAAGCATAGAGAATTATATGCAAAAATGGAACATGATATGCAACATGATTTTTATCCATTTGATCTACAAGTTAGAGTACTACTAGTTACTGGGGCTGGATGTGGTATGATACAGCTGAATGAAGTAGCTTCAGATCTGTAAGATGGAAGCTCATTAATACTTCAGTCAACTAAGGTAATGTCTTAACAACATGTCTACTGTAACTAAAATAACATTAAAAATAATACTACAAGTGGTTTGGGTTTTTTTTTATTAATGTCTGCACTGTGCAGATGTACTGGCTCTTTCAGTGTAATCCCAGGTACTTTATAAATCACTGATTTTCAGCCCATTGACAAGCAAGTTATTTCCATTTTTTTCTTTAATTTGGTCTTAAAACATTTTTAATGTCTCTATTTACTTTACATATTCTATAGATACTTAGTTTCAGAGTGGTCTGGACCAATTCATCTGCATTACTGTTAGTTGAGCTGACCTTGTTGGTTGCCTTGTTTAGCTTTGTATTTGTTTTTCACTCCTCCTTAATTTTACTCCCTGTGCCCCAGAACCACTCTCCCAGATTTTATGCTCATTCAGGATACTGCAATTTGCATGAGTGCTTTGAGATTAGTGTCATTCTCCATTTGCTTCATGCTGTTTATAAGGGAAAAACCTCTACAGGGCTTTATTTTGCCCCCAGCGCATGCACAGAACTCCCATTGTTGTTAATGGAAGTTTCATGTGCCCATTAAATTGTAGAATTGGTTCAAAAAGAAGGGAATTCTAATTGGCCTATCTTTTTGCAACATGGAAGAATTTAGTTCATTATGTCTAAACTAAACCTAATCAGCATTGTCACATCTATAGGCTAACTTTATCTCCACTGAGAGTAGCTCTGCTCTCTCAGTTGGCAGCTTTCTTTGGTGTTTCTGGGAGAAGGAGAGGAACAGTAATAAGGTGTTCAAAATAAAAATTCCATCATTTTGGAAGGTTTGTGAATGTGTCATATGTAATAAGATATAAGCTCTCTGTGATCCAAAAGAAACATTTTAGGATGCTACAATCACTGGGTCATGTGGCATTGCAGGCATGTGGCAGAGAAGGCACAGACCCCATGTTCCTGCATGGGCACAATCAGTGATCTATCAGCTATTTATCCCTTTTCTCATTGGTCCCAAAACAAAGTCTCCACACCTGCAGATCCTATACTTATCCACCACACCTGCAGACCCTGTACTTGGTCCCACAACAGGTCATGCATAGAGTTAACATGGAGAACATTACATGTTCTGTCAGCCTGCTTGGATGTGAATGTTTCCATTCTTGGTTCTCATTCATTTTTTTCTGAAATAACTGGTTTTGCTGCAAATTCCTACACATAAAAAATTGTATATATTGCAAATGGTCAGTAATGAATATTCTGAATCATGTCTTTTACAAGTATAATGTACTAATGTAGATCTGAAGCTATTCCCCATTGACACCAGTGTGGTAGGCATAACAAGAACAAATGCAAGATTCAGTAGCTGGGATGGAGGAATGCTGGGCACAAGTATAAGTAGGGAGAGGAATGTCTGGAGGCCAGTCCTGCAGAAAGGGACCTGTGGGTGCTTGTCGGCAGCAGGCTCAGTGTGAGCCAGCAGTGTACTCTGGCAGCCAGGAGGGCAACCTGCACCCTGGGGTGCATCAAACACAGCATCACCAGCCGGTCAAAAGAGGAGATTATCCCACAGCATTTAGCAATGGTGTGGCCTCACCTTGAGTATTGTTCTGGGCCTCACGAATTAAGAAAGATGTGAAGGTCCTTGAATGCATCCAGAAGAGGGCAACAAAGCTGGTGAAAGGGCTGGAAGACATGTCCTTCCTGTGGAAGGCCAACAAGGAACATATTCTGTTGGGAGTCTGTTATAGACCACCCAACCAGGATGAGGATGTTGACGAAGTATTCTACAAGTGGCTCACAGAAGTCTCTCAGTCGTGAGCTCTTGTTCTCGTGGGGGACTTCAACTTCCCAGACATCTGCTGGAAATACAATACAGCAGAAAGGAAACGCTCCAGGAGGTTCCTGCAGTGTGTGGAAGATAACTTTCTGACACAGCTGGTAAGTGAGCCTACCAGGGGAGGTGCCCTGCTTGACCTCCTGCTCACTAACAGAGAAGGACTGGTGGAAGAGGTGGTGGTTGGAGGTCTTCTTGGCCTTAGTGATCATGAAATGGTAGCGTTTTCAATTTTTGGTAAGGTAAGGAAGGGGGTCAGCAAAACTGCCACCATGGACTTCCGGAGGGCAGACTTTGGCCTGTTCAGAACACTGGCTGGGAGAGCCCCTTGGGAGGCAGTCCTGAAGCACAAAGGGGTCCAGGGAAGTTGGGCATTCTTCAAGGAAGAAGTCTTAAAGGCACAGGAGCAGGCTGTCCCCATGTGCCGTAAGACAAATTGGCGGGGAAGACGACCGGCCTGGCTGGACAGAGGTCTACTACTGCGACTAAGGGAAAAAAGGAGAGCTTCCCAGCTCTGGAAGAAGGGGCAGGCAACCCAAGAAGAGTACAGGGATCTTGTCAGGTCATGCAGAGAGGGAATTAAAAAGGCAAAAGCCCAGCTGGAAGTTAACCTGGCCACTGTTGTAAAGGATAATGAGAAGTTTTTATAAATATGTTAACAGTAAAAAGAGAGCCAGGGAGAACCTCCATCCTCTAGTGGATGCAAGGGGGGACATTGCCACTAAGGATGAGGAAAAGGCTGAGATACTTAACACCTTTTTGCCTCAGTCTTTAATGGCCTGACAAGTTATCCCCAGGGTACTCAGCCCCCTGAGCTGGAAGATGGGGACGGTGAGTGGAATAAACCCTACATAATCCAGGAAGAAGCAGTTTTCAACCTACTATGCCACCTGGACATCCACAAGTCTATGGGACCGGGTGGGATTTGCCCAAGAGTGCTGAAGGAGCTGGCAGAGGAGCTTGCCAAGCCACTCTCCATCATTTATCAGCAGTTCTGGATAACAGGGGAGATCCCAGCTGACTGGAGGTTGGCAAATGTGACGTCCGTCTTCAAGAAGGAGGATCTGGGGAACTACAGACCTGTCAGCCTGACCTTGGTACCGGGGAAGATTATGGAGTGGTTCATCTTGAGTGTGCTCACCAGGCATATGGAGGACAATCAGGGGATCAGGCCCAGCCAGCATGGGTTCATGAAAGTCAGGTCCTGCCTGACCAACCTGATTTCCTTCTACGACCAGGTGACCCGCCTGGTAGATGAGGGAAAGGCTGTGGATGTTGTCTACCTGGACTTCAGCAAAGCCTTTGACACAGTCTCCCATAGCATTCTCCTAGAGAAGCTGGTGATTCATGGCCTAGATGGGTGTACTCTTCGCTGCTTAAAAACTGGCTGGATGGCCAAGCCCACAGAGTCGTGGTGAATGGAGTTAAATCCAGTTGGCAGCCAGTCACAAGTGGTGTCCCCCAGGGCTCAGTTCTAGGGCCTGTCTTGTTTAATATCTTTATCAATGACCTGGACGAGGGGAGTGAGTGTGCCCTCAGTAAATTTGCAGATGACACCAAACTGGGTGGGAGTGTTGATCTGCTTGAGGGGAGGAGGGCTCTGCAGAGGGACCTGGACAGGCTGGATCAATGGGCTGAGGCCAACTGTACGAGGTTCAACAAGGCCAAGTGCCAGGTCCTGCACTTTGGTCACAACAACCCCATGCAATGCTACAGGCCTGGGGAAGAGTGGCTTGAAAGCTGCTTGGCAGAAGAAAGACCTGGGGGTACTGGTTGACAGCCGGCTGAATATGAGCCAGCAGTGTGCCCAGGTGGCCAAGAAGGCCAATGGCATCCTGGCTTGTATCAGGAATAGTGTGACAAGCAGGGATGTGATCGTGCCCCTGTACTCGGTGCTGGTGAGGCAGCACCTTGAATCATGTGTTCAGTTTTGGGCCCCTCGCTACAAGAAAGGTGTTGCCTTGCTGGAGCATGTCCAGAGGAGAGCCACAAAACTGGTGAGGGGTCTGGAACACAAGCCTTACAAGGAGCGGCTGAGGGAACTGGGGTTGTTTAGTCTGGAGAAGAGGAGGCTGAGGAGAGACTTTATCACCCTCTACAACTACCTGAAAGGAGGCTGTAGTGAGGTGTGGGTCGGCCTCTTCTCCCTGGTAACAGACGATAGGACAAGGGGAAATGGTCTGAAGTTGCACCAGGGCAGGTTTAGGCTAGACATTAGGAAAAACTTCTTCACCAAGAGGGTTGTCAGGCTCTGGAATGGGCTGCCCACGGAGGTGGTCGAGTCCCCATCCCTGGTGGTATTTAAGACAGGTAGATGAGGTGGTTAGGGACGCAGTTTAGTGGTGGGATGGCAGTGCTAGGTTAACTGTTGGACTTGATGACCTTAAAGGTCTTTCCCAACCTAGACAATTCTATGATTCTATTCTATGAGTGGCTGAGAACTCTGGGCTTGTCTTGTTTGGACAAGAAGGAAGCTGAGGGTCGACCTCAATGCTCTCTACAGTTTCCTGAGGAGGGGAGATGGAAACAGAGGTGTTGATGTCTTCTCCCTGGGATCCAGTGATAGGTCATGTAGCAATGGTTCAAAGCTGTGCCAGTGGAAGTTCAGATTTGACATTAGGAAGAATTTCTTTACTGAGAAGATAGTCAAACACTGGAACAGGCTTCCTAGGGAGCTTGTGGATGCTCCGTGCCTGTCAGTGCCTTAAAAAGAGGCATTTGGACACTGTCCTTAATACTATGTTTTAACATTTGGTGAGCCCTGAAGTGGTCAGGCAGTTGGACTGGATGATAATTACAGGTCCCTTCCAATTGTATTCTATTCTATGCTATGCTATGCTGTGCTGCGCTGTGCTGTGCTATGCTATTCTGTTCCATTCCATTCCATTCTGTTCTAACCATGTGTTTTGGAAATGTTCTTCTGTCACCTTTACAAAATATTTAAAAAAATTCCTTTAACTAGAATAAGAACAATTATCAATATCTGGTATTCTATTTGCTTTATGTACTTTAAGTGCTGGGAAAATGTAATGGTCAAATGCTGTCTTTGAGCGTATCATCTGTAAGCCTACATCTAATAAAGAGGTTAGACATAATACAGTGTCTTTCATGTATTTGAGATGTGCAAGTTTATGATTTCCATAAACTCTCTCCTGCTGCTTCTAGGTACTACTTGTGAAGGATTTCTATTTTCTTAGAGTTCTGCCTCCATGCATGTCATAGGGTGAAAAATCTCATAGCCAGATACTACCTGAAGCCAAACAGTATCTAGAAAGTAATTTATTCCATGTCTCCAATAAGGTCTAATGTGAATTAGTGTGAAGTATTCTAGGTGAATGTCTGAAGATGGACTTGCAAAATTAATTATTTTTGTTTTTAAAGGACTGATGATGAGCTGCCTGCCTTTTGTTTAACTGTTTAAGAGCATTTATTAAGACTAAAGTGATTTGTCAGCATCTTTCCATGTTCTCAAAGAGTGTTAGAAGCTTTAATTTAAAGGCAAAGTGTAGGGGCAGCAAACTGCTACTCCTTTTCCTGAAATGTGCAAAATCTGTTTCATCAGAAAGACAGCAAGCATCATTCTCCGGGAAGTCTCTATATCCCTTCTGTAATCTAGTACTGAGACATTAATCCAAGAAGGGGAGAACTGGGTCCCTGATCCCAAAATTCATCTGGAATTTAGATTTGACAATCTTTGTAGGAAGTGTAACAACACTTACTGGAGCAAGAAACACAATTTGAAGAACTCTTCCTGCCAAAATAGCCTTGATTTTTTTTTTTTCTTGAGTATGTTTTGCACAGAGGACAGTGAGAATTTTCTTCCCTGTTGCTTCTTTGAACCTTCTCCACTTCTTGTCTCCTGAAAAGATTATTAGGTGACTACTTTATTATGCTATATTTAAAAAATGGACATTAGTGGTTTGAAAGACGATAATAAGCCCTCTCTGATTCTTTGAAATAATAGCTGTAGGTATCTAACCTCAAAGGGAAAAAAAAAAAAAAAATTAGACAAAGTCAGCTCTCACATGTATGAAACAACTTGCCTGGAATTAATGTGAGGCACAATGTCGACTTAGAGCTTCCATGCTATTATATATTTATGTTATATATTTACATGCTTTCATGTGTTTTGACTTCCATGCTAAAGATTTTGACTCTTCTCTGTTCTGTATTAGAGGTCCAAGTGTCTGACAGCTTTCTGGGATTGGTCCTGTGGAACAGAAGTATATATTGCAGCCCAAACACATTATAATATTTTCCACCATTGATTTATTTTTGATGAAATAAGACAGCTGGTAATAATATCACATACCCCACATGAGAAAATACGTTCATGGAGGAAAAATGGCTTCTTTAAAAGAATAGCTACAAATTTTTACTCATAAAGCATTTTTCAATACTGATTCATGTAATATCTTCCTCCCTTTTCTTTATTCTTTTCCTAAACTTTGGTTTAGTCTACCCTAATTTACCCTTGAAGTAATCAAGACAATTTTCCCAAAATTTATGGAGTTTTATTAGTGAAAAGTGATGTTTATATTCTGATTACCTAGTCGTATTGTTCTAATTCTGTTTTGTTGTTTACTGATATTACAATTTATGCAAAATTCACTAATTGTGAATATTCATGGTATGTTTAGTTTATAATAAGAACACTCAAACTTATTGCAATTGATGATGAATATTAGCTAATGCATGTTGTGTGGTTATTACCTCAAAATATAAATATAATGTTCATTTTATGATTTAGAAGTTAATTCATGGAGGCATTAAAAACACTTCTGATTTTCCTTAAGCAAGCAGGATTATATTGCTATTTGAATAAACCCTCTAAAATAGTTCCATAAAATTGTATATGCAGTCTTAACCAAATATGGAGACAATGAAGGGGCATATGATTTTTATTAAATGAAAATGTACTTTATGGGTTACAATCCAGATTAAAAGTGCTATCTGTGTGGAAAAGTAATTCTAAGTGGTCTTCATTAATTTAGAAAAATGAAAGTTAAGATGCATGTCAGCATTTAAAATGACAAATCCCTGTATTTTTGTTTAATGGGCAAAACTTACACTCTCCTTAGGTGTTGTGAGATGTCATATGCATAAGGTGATCTGAGGCTACAGGTTGCAAAAGAAACTGCAATTCATATTCAGCAAGGGTTGAAACTGGTCTGTTACACAAAAACAACAATGCAAAACATGAAAAGGCAGAAGATACCGAAGGAGGAAATATCCTGCTTTGCAGAATGCAGGTGTAAAATGGTGTCCTAGGGCTATGTCTTAAGGTCATTATATTCTACTCTCTTGATTAGAAACATTCAGCCAGATTCTGAGTCAATATAAAGGGCATTAGTATGTTGACTTAAACTGAGCTCTACAGATCCACCAATGAAAAATCTGCTTCTTCTCAAATTGCCAACAAAGCCTGTATAAAATTCTTGTTTAAAAAAAAGCAAGACAAGGTTTTTTATGATTAAAAGAAAAACAGTAATGGAGGACAGAAATTAGTTGATTTAAAATATCATGTTAAGTCCTCTGTTTTGCTATGAAATATTTTAGTCTTTATGTGATAACCATAACATAATAGAAAGAAAAAAGAAGGAGCTATAAACTGAAATGTAGAAAAGGGGATGGAGAAATAAAGACTTTTCTCTAAAGATGGTGCAGAGTCTGAAAGAAATTATAGGACAAAACAACTTGTTTTGTCTTCTCAGAAGTCAGTGGCTCTTTATTTCCTTAAGGGAAAAAAATTCCTTTGGAAAAGCAGATTTCCAAGATTACAGCTGGAAGAAGAAGCAAGACTATGCTATTTCCCTAGGGAACCAATTTCTTCATATTTAATTTCCACAAATGTTTTGGCACTTTTTGGTGCGAATGCTGATTAAATTCAATTTTAAGCTTGAATAGTTTTATGTTAGCCAAAAGCAAGTTTCTATTTATTTATTTGATTTTGAAATTTAAACCTTATGTGGTGTTGGTTAGTTACATAAATCACAGAACAGAAACGATGCCACTCGAGCTGTACAACTAATGAGCACAGCTCCAAGACTGAGCATTTATCACTGAAGGACTACATAAGGAGGAAGTGCATGCTGCAGTGCGGCTTGAGTGGTTCTGCCTCAAGAGTGCAGGCAATTTCATGAAAAGTTCATGAACAGAAAAGACTAAATTGTTAAACCACATGAATAATAATGAATTATTCATCCACCTTTGTAACAGAAACCATCTGGCTGACAACTGTGTTAGTCAAGCCACTGAGAAGACATTTGCAGATGCTCTTTTAAGACCAGGACCAGAGGTTTCCTTCAGAACTACAGTGAATCTTCATGTACAAAAAATTATGTATTCATGGGACTTTAATATCCTAACCTTCAATCTCTATCTCTTGTCTAAGAAGTTAGATAGCTACAAGCTTGAGATCTCATTTAATACTGTATTTTCTGCTGAGAAGTTGGTCAGGCAAAATGTGCTTTTGCATATATGTGTGTTTTGCCTTTGGCATCAAGCTGTGTTTTTTTCAGCTTGATGTAAATTACCTTCACTTTTAGGAAAATGGAGAGCTACAGTTTAACTATAGTTAAGAAAACTCTACAGGTTAAGCAACAGAAAAAATCTTTCTTAAGGCTAGTGTAGGAAAAAGAATACAAAATATCTGCTCAAAGTATATAAAAATAAGGCCTTTGCTCCTCAAAGATATCTTTGAACCACTTAACTGAAACAGGGAAGGATTTGAGGCAGTCATGCAAGGTCCAAAGCTCTTAAACTGATAGAAATTATGTTTAGACATGATGTTCTGCAAACTTTTGTAAGTTAAATGAATACGTCTGATAGGAAAAGACAAGGTGGAAGAATGGAGACATGGGGATATGTCATTCAAGGAAATGGTGAAAGAATAGGCAAAAAAAGGTGAATGAACAATGTGGTGGGAGCCTGAGGTAAGCACTATAACACAGCAGGCCCTGCAGGGAGAGCAAAAAGGAGATTAAAGATGTTGGTGACCCCATTTAAAATAGAGCAAAAAGAGTGGATGGGAGAGTGGAAAAGTTCTAGAAGAGAGAAGAGCAACTCCTAAAAATGGCTATGCATGGGTTGGAAGAATTAATTAATTAAATTCCATTGTAAATTTAAGCCTGTGAGCAATACCTGCAGGTTTTCTGTTAGCTACAGATAACAAAACCTGTGATTTAAACTGATATGTTGAGAAATAGTATAATTTTTAAGTGGTAATGTTTGAAATGTGAAAAAAGGTAGATCCATGAGACTTTGGTCCCCGACGGATGAGAGAATTTTGACCTTGTGGAGGGATAATATAATATTCTCTGATAAATTCAGTGGGGAATAGGAAAAGATAGGAAGATGTATGTATACAGTAACAAGAATTAAGAAACAAATGATTACTTGAAGAAGTGGCTTGTCAAATATAAAGGCGGCACCTATACAAAACCAGGTTTTATTATACATTTTCCACTATATTTTGTGGTTTCATTTTTTATTGCCTATATGGGGTTGGGGGTTTTGTGCTGAAACACCTATTTTACAGTGGTACTGAAGTATTTCCTCTAAGAAATGTTAATCTTAAAAAAAAAGTAAAAATTATCGTTCTACAAGGACAAGATGTAAGTGTGCATTTACAACTGAAGATTAAAATTGTTTGTCCAAACTGTAGTGAGAAAATTAAGGTTACTGATTCTCTCAGAGTATTTGTAATGTAATGTTTCAGTGGTGGGAAAGTAATTATTAAATATGGTTGGAAGATAATCACATTTTGTTAATGGTATCAAGTAACATGTACTCACTTTCCTGGTTTGCTTGATCAAAGCTTTGTATGGTATTAATGCATGCTGTAGAAATATTTTATACCAGGACAGGTTCCTGTCATGCACATCCATGGCAGGAAGGAATACGAGCTCCTAAGTGGTGCTGGACAGGGCATACTTCCCTGGGGAACAATACATGGAGAGGTACAAGGAGCACAGTTACATTAGATGTCAGCAGTATTAAAGCAAAAAACCAAACTATTTGTATTGAAGAAACCCACAAAGCGGTCAGTGACAGCACACCTGTTTAGAGGAATCCTTTTACCAAAACCTTATAGTTCATTTAAGGAACATAGAACATAAGGGGTGAGAGACAGAGAAAAGATGAGATGAAGTGACTGTTTTTTGACTGGATCCTTGATAGTTATATGATTTGGTAACTTAGAGAAAAATATCATAACAAAAATCTCTCAATTCTCAGTATTCACTTTGTTTTCCTATTGATTTGTTTCACAGAACTTGTGATGTTATGGCACCTGGAAATCATATTTATCATTGTTCCCTGGACAAAAATACATCACTGTCAGTGTTAATTTAACAAAGTCTTTTGGTTTTTTTTTATTTACTAGATTTACCTTAACCCTTATGATGAGTAAGAGCTTTCATAGTTTTATTTTTTCTTAATCATTATTTCTTATCTCAGTTGAGCACTAAATTTTTCCATATATATTTCATTTTATAGTAGCATTGCTTTAATGTTTTGAACGACAACTTTTCATGCATAATATATATATTATCTCTTCTTTGGAAATTTATCAGTTATTTTTCTATGCAGTTCTTGGCAATGTCAGTTATTAAGTTAATAGTCATAGTTAATAAATTAATAATTCAGAAAGGACATAGAATTATAAATTATATATTGGCAGTATACAAGCACCAAACAATGTTAGAACAAAATCTTCTAAAGTCTTCTTACCCATTTTGCTTGATAAAATCCCGTTTATATTATTGTGGTTAAAAGATAGGAATGTTTTATGAGCTGAAATCTATGATTGTGCTAATAGTTTTGTAAAATACTTTTTTTTAGGACAGCAATTAATTTCTATTTCATAGAAGTAAAAGGAAAAAAAAAAGCCAGTAAAATTTCTGTTTTGTAGATCTTTTTCTCCAGTAGTTTAGTTAGAAAATAGGTTTTTAACATGTCTTTCATGATTTAAAATAACCTGACTGTGAATATTTAAGCTGTACATGCTTACAGGAGGGAGAGAAAAGCTCAGGACAATAATTATGGAAGTATTCCAGATTCTCATAACACATAGGTTGTTATAACTAAAATAAAAATTATTTTTCATAAAACACTTCTCAAATGTTTTCTTTCAAAGTCAGAGTCAGAAATACCATGGTGGCTAAGCAAATCTAAAGGTACTTAATAAAGAAAATTTTAGGCATTGACACTACTGGTGACACCTGCCTCTTTCCTTGGTATCTGCCTATGCAGCAACCTCTGTCCCCTGCAGCAGGATACACTGGTGGAGCATGTCCAGTTGGGGCTGGAGCATGGCTTTCATGCAGAGTGTAGAGCAGGGCATGGGAGAGCAGGGGGATGAAAGCAAAGCAGGTGCAAAGATCCTCTTCAGTACCTCCTTTAACCCCAACACCCTGCTCCAACAGCATATAGACCTCAGAGGCAAGCCCTGGTTCCCATGTTTAGCTTTGTAGAGCATGGTGATGTGATAGTTTCTATTTATTTATTTATCTCTCCATCTCAGGGAAATTTATTTTACATATTGACTTCACATTGTGTGTAAAATATGGGGGATAGGGGTGGGGTAGCAACATTTATTATTTTATTGCTGCTATAATTGGTTGCATTGATTTCTAAAGCCTTATCATGTTATATTCAGGAATAGCCCCAGATTATTTGATGAGGCCACACCTTGAATACCATGTTCAGGTTTGGGCCCCTCACTACAAAGAAGGACATTGAGGTGCTTGAGCGTGTTGAGGGAAGGGCAACAAAGCAGGTGGGGGGTCTGGAGAACAAGTTTTATGAAGAGCAGCTGGGGAAATCAAGGTTGTTTAGCCTGGGGAAGAAGAGGCTGAGGGGAGACCTTATTGTCCTCTACAACTACCTGGAGGGAGGTTGTAGTGAGGCAGGTATTGGTGTCTTCTCCCAAGTAACAAGCAACAGGACAAGAGCAAATGGACTCAAGTTGCACCAGGGCAGGTTTAGATTAGATATTAGGAAAAATTTCTTCACCAAAAGGGTTATCAGGCATTGAAACAGGCTGCCCAGGAAAGTGGTTGAGTCCCCAACTCTGGAGGTATTCAAAAGATGGGTAGATGAGGTGCCTGGAGACATGGTTTAGGAGTGGACAGGAATGGTTGGACTCAGTGATCTTAAAGGTCTTTTCCAACCAAATGATTTTAATTTTCTAAAAGAGGCACAAACCTTCCCACCACGTATTGTCAAAAGCTTGCTAGCATGTCATACCTTTTGACATGAGTGGACTTAAGCACAGTTGAGAAAAAACCCCAAACAAACAATTTCCAGTTTGATATTTACATTGTGCAGGTATTTTCTAATTCTGTACATTTGTCACATGTATTTGGATATCAACGAGGACTTAAGACACTGTACTTAAAATTCAGGGAAATCAGATTCAGAGGCTGAAGCATTCTTAAAGATTCCAGTAGATTTGCACCTGCTATACATATTACAAATTTTATGTACCATTTTCAATTCTGAGGATTCCCCTATCTAATTAACGTTGCATGTATATTTGAAAACACAGGAGAGAGAGAGAGAAACTGCCCAAGGGAGGTCAGTTCCTTGCACTAATCTCTGGCAAGTGTAGAAGTCACGTCCTGCAACCTTAATCATATTAAGAACAGCTTTTATCAACCCAAAGAGGAACATTTGCTGTTTATTGGGATTTTGTAGAGATAACGTGAGTACTGTTCAGTTTACAGTTAATAGGGAATACATAGTCTCACAGTCACTCTTTATTCAGCTTCTGAAATTCACAGTGTCTCATTCACTTACTACCAAAATCTTTATTCACAAGCATGATACCATTTCCTAAAACTATTACTGCAATCTAAAATATTTAATCAGCCTCTGTTGAACTGTGGGACTCAGCTTCAAGAGTTCATCCATTGTTCCACCTCGTCCTAGCTGGAAATCTGTGACAGGCACACCTACAGAGGAGTTATCTAACATGCCCCAATGTTTTATCTTTGCCTCTCTACTCTTTCACCTTCTCTGCAGCAACTTTGGCTCCTAGATGCTGTGTCATCACCTAATGCTTCAGTTGCACAAATATGTGATATAGTGCAAGGCAAGCAGCCATACAATACTGTGCTCTGTATGTGTAATTACTGTCGGTATATTTTTGGTTTCCACTTTTCAAAGACAGACCCCATAAAAACAGGTGGAAAGTCTTCTGCGGGACAGGCTTCCTCTGTCCTCTTGCATATATGAAAAAAGTTGGTTGGGGCCAGGTTGCCTGATTTATTGTGTTTATTTTGACTCTTGTGGAAAGATAGCTTGAACCAAACCTATCATGCTCTTATGGGAACCAACAGGATTGCCACTTACCTGTCATGAGAAGCAAAAGCTTATCCTTGGCTTATGTAATTGAAATAAGCCTACTATATTCCAAATACTGCTGGTTTTTTTCTGTTTGTTTTTTTTTTCTTCTTATTATTTTCCATTCCTAGAAATCCCAATTGTATTGAAAGGCTTAGGTGTTCAAAATACAATTACGTATTATAGGGTTTAGTGACACTATATATAGAGTTTATACCTATCTCTCTATATAGGGTATCTATATCTATCTGTATATCTATATCTATAGAGGGTGTATATTTACGTATATATGTAGGCGGTATATATATATACAGTGTAGCCTATATTGCTTAATTGTACTTTGAACACCTAAGCATTTCACTACATATATAGCAATTGCACTTATGTGTGTGTGTATGTATGTGGAGGATATAACATCAAAGTCAACATTTTAAACATGACCTAAGCAGGAAAATCTGAGTCCAAATTTGAGTCTCTGTAGAGAGAGTTTTGAACAGAAACTTTCAAATGGCTCATAAAAGGGGGGGGGGGGGGGGGGTACAATTGGAATATTTGTATAAGGTTGAGGAAATAAGAAAGAAAATCTGGACCGAGTCACACATCTAATCTAGTTGAAAAGAAGAATCTAACCCACTGTGTGTATCTGCATTCATGGAAAATCAATTGGATTGATTTTGAGGAACCTGCTGCACTGCTGCCATTTCAAAACTCATTTAAACAGTGTGTTTAGTGATAAGGTCATTAACTGACCAGTATTTTCACCTGAAGTATAAAATTTACAAATTTACACAATGCATTTTATGCAATTGCCTTAAAAAATATATGTATTTAGTATTATGAATCCATAATATGTAAATTTGCATTATGAACCACTGTAAAAAAGAATCTTGTCTCTCCACAATGTATGAACAATTTATCTTCCATGCGGATATTCCATGATAACTTCCATGAGTACTAATGGAACCACACTTTCATAATATCTACTGTAACTGCCCTAAGATTAGGCATGATAACTATGAAACAGCCAGTTTACATGGTTTATTTGGTTTAAATGGCAAGGTTTTTGTGATGGTGGTGGTGATGGGGTGTTGCAGGTTGGCCTCCATGAAAAGACGTCAGGGCCTGATCCATGCCTAACACATCCCACTCCAAAGGACCCACTGAAAGACACAGCTGAGCCCATCACCCAAGTTGGTGGAGCTCGTGTCACAACATATTTAAGAAAGGGCAAAAGATGCTGCATGGCAGATGTGTGAGAGAGGAGTGGGTGTTCAGAGCAGCAATAAATGTGTTGTAGCTGCCTCCCAACTTAAGAACCAAAAGACCAACTGCCTTAAAGGTGGGCTTGGCTGTGGCAGAACCACTTTCATCCCTCCAGAGAAACCTAGGTGCTCAGTTGCCTCGCTGAAATGCCCTTACACCAATGCACGCAGCATGGGGAACAAGCAGAAAGAGCTGGAGTTCTGTATGTGGTTGCGGGGCCATGATCTCATCGCAGTTACAGAGACATGGTGGGACAACACGCATGACTGGAACGCTGCCATCAATGGCTATGTGATTTTCAGGAAACTCAGGCCTATGAGGCAAGGCAGTGGAGTTGCTCTTTATGTAAAGGAGCAACTGGAATGTATAGAACTCTACGCAGGAGCAGATGAAGAACAAGTTGAAAGCTTGTGGGTAAAAATTAAGGGGCAGGCCAGCATGGGTGACATTGTGGTGGGTGTTTACTATAGACCACACAACCACGATGAGGAAGTAGATGAGGCCTTCTATAGACAGCTAAATGTAGCCTCACAGTCACAGGCCCTGGTTCTCATGGGAGACTTCAACTATCCTGATATCAGCTGGAAAGAGACCACATGGCAAGGTGCACACAGTCCAGGAGGTTCCTGCAGAATATCAACGATAACTTTTTGACCCAGTTGGTGGAGGATCCAACAAGGAGTGGAGTGCTACTGGACCTTGTGCTGGCAAATAAAGAAGAACTGATTGAGGATGTGAAGGTAGGGGACTGGCTTGGCTGTAGTGACCACAAGATGGTGGAGTTCCAGATTCTGAGAGGTGGAAGCAGAACAACAAGTAGGACTGCCACGTTTGACTTCAGGAGAGCTAACTTTGGCCTCTTCAAGGACCTACTTGGAAGAATTCCATGGGCTAAGGCTCTTGAAGGTAGGGGAGTCCAAGAGAGCTGGCTGCTATTTAAGCAGCTTTTCCTCTGTGCTCAGGATTGGTGCATCCCTGTGAGTAGGAAATCAAGTAAAAGAGGCAAGAGGCCTGCATGGATGAACAAGGAGCTTCTAGTGAAACTCAAAGAAAAGAGAAAGCTCTATGGAATGTGGAAAGAGGGTCAGACCACTTGGGAGGCATACAGGAATGCTGCCAGAGCATGAAGGGAAGCAACTAGAAAGGCCAAGGTTCACCTGGAACTCAGTTTGGCGAAGGATACCAAGGATAACAAGAAGGACTTCTTCAAGTATATCAGCAGCAAACGCAAGACTAGGGGAAATGTGGGGCCGCTGCTGAACCAAATGGGTGTCCTGGTGACAGAAGATACAGAGAAGGCGGAGCTACTGAATGCCACCTTTGCTTCAGTCTTCACTGCCAAGGCTGGCCCTCAGGCTCCCCAGTCCTTGAAGGTAAGCGAGCAGGCTTGGAGAAAGGACGACCTTCCCTTGGTTGAGGTGGTTAGGTATCTTTAAGTAAGCTGGACACGCACAGATCCATGGGTCCCGATGGAATGCACCCGTGAGTGCTGAAGAAACTGTCAGACGACATTGCTGAGCCACTGTCCATCATCTACGAAAGGTCCTGTGTTGAACAGGAGAGGTGCCTGAGGACTGAAGAATAGCCAATGTCTCTCCAAAAAAGGCAAGAAGGAGGACCCAGGGAACTACAGGCTGGTTAGTCTCACCTCTGTCCCTGGAAAGGTGATGGAACAACTCATTCTGAGTGTCCTCTCCAAGCAAGTAGATGAACAAAAGATCATCAGGAGTACCCAGCACGGATTCACCAAGGGGAAATCATGCCTGACCAATCTGATAGCCTTCTACAATGGCATGACCATCTGGGTAGATGAGGGGAAAGAAGCGGATGTTGTCTACCTTGACTTCAGCAAGGCTTTTGATACTGCCTCCCATAACATCCTCATAGGGAAGCTCAAGAAGTGTGGGTTGGATGAGTGGACAGGGAGGTGGATTGGGAACTGGCTGAACTCAGAGGGTTCTGATCGGCGGGGCAGAGTCCAGTTGGAGGCCAGTAGCTAGTGGAGTTCCCCAGGGCTCGGTACTCGGCCCAGTCCTGTTCAGTTTATTCATCAATGACCTGGACGAGGGGACAGAGTTACCTTTAGCAAGTTTGCTGATGACACAAAGTGGGAGGAGTGGCTGATATGCCGGAAGGCTGTGCTGCCATTCAGCGGGACCTGGACAGATGGAAGAGTTGGGTGGAGAGGAACCTGATGAAGTTCAACAAGGGCAAGTGTCGAGTGCTGCACCTGGGAAGATTGAAACCCATGCAGCAGTACAGGCTGGGGGCTGACCTGCTGGAAAGCAGCTCTGCCGAGAGGGACCTGGGAGTCCTGGTGGACGACAAGCTGACCATGAGCGAGCGGTGTGCCCTTGTTGCCAAGAAGGCCAATGGTATCCTGGGGTGCATTAAGAGGAGTGTGGCCAGCAGGTCGAGGGAGGTTCTCCTCCCCCTCTACTCTGCCCTGCTGAGACCCCACCTGGAGTACTGTGTCCAGTTCTGGGCTCCCTGGTTCAAGAAAGATGAGGAACTCCTAGAAGGAGTTCAGAGGAGAGCAACAAGGATGATAAAGAGTCTGGAGCATCTCCCCTATGAGGAAAGGCTGCGAGAGTTGGGCTTGTTCAGCCTGAAGAAGAGAAGACTGAGAGGGGACCTCATCAACACGTACAAATACCTTAAGGGTGGAAGTCACGAGGATGGAGCCAGACTCTTTGCAGTGGTGCCCAGCAACAGGACAAGGGGCAATGGGCACAAACTGAAGCATAAGAGGTTTCGGTTGAATATGAGGAAGAAGTTCTTTACTTTCAGGGTGACAGAGCACTGGAACAGGCTGCCCAGGGGGGTTGTGGAGTCTCCTTCTCTGGAGATATTCAAAGTCCGCCTGGGCGAAGTCCTGTGTAACATGGTCTAAGAGAACCTACTTTAGCAGGGGAGTTGGACTAGATGATCTCCCGAGGTCCCTTCCAACCCTTGCGATTCTGTGATTCTGTGACATATGAGAAAAAAGCTTTGCAGATGCCAAGGCCAGTGAGGAAGCCAGCATGGTTTCACCAAGGGCAAGTCCTGCCTGATGAAACTAGGGGCTTTCTATGAAGGAGTGATAGCAACAGTGGACAAGGGAAAGACAACAGACATCATCCATCTGGTGTTTGACATGGTCCCCCACAACATCCTTCTCTCTAAATTGGAGAGCTATGGATTTGATGGGTGGACTGTTCAGTGGATAAGGAACTGGCTGGATGGTCGCATCCAGAGGGTAGTGGTCAATAGCTCAATGTCCAGATGGAGACGGGTGACATGTGGTGTCTCTCAGGGGTCTGTATTGGGACCGGTGCTGTTTAATATGTTCATCAGTGACATAGACAGGGAGATTGAGTGCACCCTCAGCAAGTCTGCAGATGACACCAAGCTGAGTGGTGCAGTTGACGTGCCAGAAGGACAAGATGTCATCCAAAGAGACCTGGAAAAGCTGGAGAGGTGGGCCTCTGTGAACCTCATGAGGTTCAACAAGGCCAAGTGCAAGATCCTGGACCTGAGGCGGGGCAATCTCTGGTATCAATACAGGCTGGGGGAAGAAAGGATCAAGAGCAGTCCTGCCAAGAGGGACTTGGGGGTAGTGATGGACGAAAAGCTGGACATGAGCCGTCAATGTGCACTGGCAGCCCAGAAGGCCAACCGTACTCTGGGCTGCATCAAGAGAAGCGGGGCCAGCCGGTCAAGGGAGGTGATTCTGCCCCTCTACTCTGCTCTGGTGAGACATCACCTGGAGTACTCCATTCAGCTCAGGAGCCCTCAGAAGGACATGGAACTGTTGGAGTGGGTTCAGTGGAGTCCCACAAAAGTGATCTGAGGGCTGGAGCACCTCTCCTATCAGGACAGGCTGAGAGAGTTGGGCTTGTTCAGCTTGGAGAAGAGAAGTCTGCGGGGAGACCTTATTGCAGCCTTTCAATACCTAAAGGGGGCCTATAGAAAAGATGGGGAAAATCTTTTTAGTAGGGCCAGCTGTGTCAGGACAAGGGGTAATGGTTTTAAACTGAAGCAGGGTAGGTTTAGACTGGATATAAGGAAGAAATTCTTTACAATGAGGGTGATGAAAGACTGGAATGGGTTGCCCAGACAAGTAGTGGTAGCCCCATCCCTGGAAACATTCAAGACCAGGTTGGATGGGGCTCTGAGAAACCTGATCTGCTTAAAGATGTCCCTGCCTATGGCAAGGGGGGTTGGACTAGATGACCTCTAAAGGTCCCTTCCAACCCAAAACATTCTATGATTCTGTAAGAAGGAGGTGGAAGAGGTGCTTTAGGCACCAGAACAGAGATTCCTCTGGAGCCTGTGGTAAGGACCATGGTGGAGCAGCTTGTCCTCCTGTAGCCTGTGGAGGTTCACAGTAGAGTAGACATCCACCCTGCAGCCAGTGAAGGACCCCATGCTACATCAAGTGGACATGCCCTGAAGGAAGCTGTAGCCCATGGAGAGCTCATGCTGGAGCAGGATCCTCGCAGGACTTGTGACCCCATGGAGAGGAGCCCACACAGGAGTCACTTCTCTGGCAGGAGCTGCAGCCCGTGGGGGAGCCACAATAGAGCACTTCATTCCTGAAGGACTGCACCCAGTGGAAAAGACCCATGCTGGAGAACTTCATGAAGAAGGACCCACACTGGAGATGTTAATGAAGGACTGTGTCCTGTGGAAAGGATTAAAAGTTGGAGCAGGGGAAGAATGTGAGGAAGAAGGAGTATCACAGACAAAGTGTTATGAAGACACCACAATGCCCATTCCCCATTGTCCTGCACCACTTGAGGGTAAAGAGGTAGAAGAGTGGGGGGTAAAGCTGAACCTTGGAAGAAGGGAGGGGTGGAAGAAAGGTGCTGTCGTGGTTTAACCTGGCTGGCAACTAAGCACCACACAGCCGCTCGCTCACTCCCCCCCTCCCTCAGTGGGATGGGGGAGAGAATTGGGAAAAAAAGTAAGACCCGTGGGTTGAGATAGAGACAGTTTAATAAGAGAGAAGAATAACAATAGTAATAATAATAATGGTAAGGAAATATACAGAATATATAAAACAAGTGATGCACGATGCAATTGCTCACCACCCGCTGACCGATGCCCAGTCCATCCCGAGCAGCGATCACTGTCCCCAAGCTGCGATCACACAGCCTGAGCTGCGATCACTCTGCCCACGACCGACTGACCAACTAACCCCCCGAGCATGACGTTATATGGTATGGAATAGCTCTTTGGTCAGTTTGGGTCAGCTGTCCTAGCTGTGCTGTACTCCCAGCTTGTTATGCACCTGGCTGAGCAGGAGAAGCTCAGAAAGTCCTTGAGTAGTCTGAGCACTACTTAGCAACAACTAAAAACATCAGTGTGTTATCAACATTCTTCTAGTACTAAATCCAAAACACAGCACTATACCAGCTTCTATGAAGAAAATTAACTCTATCCCAGCCAAAACCATGACAGGTGCTTTTAGATTTATTCTTATTTCTCAGTATCCTACTTGGTTTAATTGGCAATAAATTCAATTAATTTCCCCTAGTCGAGTCTGTTTTGCCTGTGACAGTAATTGCTGAGTGATCTCCCTGTCCTTAGTCTCAATTCATGAGCTTTTAGTTGTACTTTTTCCCCTTGTCCTGTTAATGAGGGGGAGTGATCAAGCAGCTTGGTGAGCAGTGGTGGCCAGCCAAGGTCAACTTATCACAGTCATTTGGTTGATGCCCAGTGTTGGGCTTTTGAGGAATTCAAGGTAAGGGTAGTGATTAGGAGACTAACAGGCAAAACATGGACTGAACTTTGCTAAGAGTAAAAAAATTGTCAGGAATTTCTGTTGTAATTGTGGTGAAGGGATGAGGGGTAGTGTGTATAAATTGCAACAGGGTTTCTGGCAGGAACTGTGGCGCTGGGGGGACCCACATTGAGCAGTCTGTTCCTGAAGGACTGTACCCCTCAGGAAGGATCCCATGATGGAGCAGGGGAAAACTGTGAGGAGGAAGGAGCAGCAGAGAGGAGCTGTTACAGTCTGAGCACAACCCCATTCACCATCCCCCTGCATCACTCAAGAGCAGGGGAGGTAGAAGAGTTGGGAATGAAGGAGGAAATTTGAGCCTGGGTCTGGGAGGAAGGTGTTTTAGGCTTTGTCTTTGTTTCTTGCCATCTTACTCTATTTTTAATTGGTAATAAATTCATTTCACCAAGTCAACTCTGTTTTGCCCATGAACAATTTCCCTGTCTTTTCCTCAGTCCATTAAGCTTTTCCATCTTATTTTCTCCCCGTGTCCTGTTGAAGAGATGGAGTGAGGCAGTGTTTTGGTAGGCCTCTGGCAGCCAGATAAGGTCAGCCTATGACAAAAGGCATGGTGTCATCTTGTTACTCCAAACTTACAAAGTTGACTTACTTTCCCTGAAAGCGGTAATTTAAGAACCACTGAAGGCTGAAAGAGAGGGAGAAATTGCTCAGAATCTGCAGGCAGACTAAGGATATTTTTTGGAATTGACTTCAAATGTCCTATCCCAGGATCATGATGTTATACTGGTTTAGCTACATAATCAAACACGGAGTATAAAATATGGAACTATGCTTAGTCAGTCTTTCCATGTGGTCCAAGACTGCTGTATCAGAAGTAGAGGAGAGCATATGGGTGGTGTACAGAAAGCAAGCAATAAGTAGAGTTCTGCTGTCAGCCAACTTGACAGGTCAGACCTGGTGTAAAGAAAAGGCTACCCTTCCTCTCCTGCTCATTAGTAATTGCTAGTTAGTGCTTAAGATTATTTATCTCTAAGACTCCTTCTTAAGAATCACTCAGAAACGTGAACTAGGAAAAACTAGTTGGGAAGATGATGGCATGGAAAACACCATTGTGCTATGAAACAGATTTTTAGGTAAATGTGCCAGCTTTGAACCTGAAGTTTAGAATATTCACTTGCAACTGGGTCCATGGAGCAAAATCTTGCGGTGTTAATAAAATATTCTATAAGTGTATTTCTGAGAGATCGAATTTTCTTTTAAATGCAGGCAGTGCAGATGAGCTCTGGGAATCCACCTCATGCTGAAGAAGAAAACACAATCATGTCTCCTAACTTTTAGGTGTTTCTTCCACAAAAAAAGTTTTAATTAACTTTATGCTTCTCCACATGTTGCGGTAAATTTAGGCCCTTCTCTTCTTTTCAAAATACACCTACATGATACTTCTATTTAGGAATGGCATCTCTGAGCCTGAATAAAGAGAGTATTTTTTAATGTTGAGGGGATGGATGCGAGTTCAGATACACCTTCCTTTAGACATGGGTTTTTTTTAACTTATCTTTCAAAGGAGCTTGCATCTTCTTAAGCAGAGTACAGGAACTGAAGCACTCTGCTGTCTTCTGAGATTCAATTTTTCAAGTTTTCCCATTTGATTTGTCAGTAATCCTCTCTCCTCCTTTTAAGACTTTACATAGCTAGATGAAAAGTAACTGGTGTCATCTGTAGTTGAAGTCTCTAGGATTCATTACAAGTATTGCTTTCTGCCATTGCTTCCTACCTTTTCTCCTTTGGCCTCACTCTGTGTGCTACCTTATAAATACTATTGTTTTCTCTCACACTTTTTAGCAACAACTTGCAAAAATTCTTTACCATTAATTTTCTCTTTTATCTGGCAACATTATTTTTGTTATCATTACCACTGAACTATTTTAACTCAACTGCATTTTCAGAAAGGCTCATGCTGTTAAATGGCACCACATGGAGGCCCGCTTTACTCTTGTTCTGACCCTAAAGGCTGTGTGGCTGCCTGATTAAGCTGTCTCCTTCCAGAATTGCTCTAGGGAAACCCCATTGTTTTATGTTTTCTGTGTAATTTTATCCCCTGTACCTGATTCAGTTTTGTTGTTCTGATTGAATGCTCTTTTGAAATGGTTGGGGTTTTTTTCCCCTCATGAATTTGAACTTTATTCAGCTGAGGTATGTTTCCAGGATTTCTCAATGAATTTAGAAGTTACTTCGGATGTCAGTCAAAGCTGAATTGACCCAGAGGTGATTTCTAGGTTGAGTGGTAGTTTAACTCCTCCTTGACAAGTGTTATCATTAAAAAAAATATATAAATTCTAACCATGAGAGAAGTTTATTCCCATAATTTATATTCTGTATAATATAATTTATAAGTGTTTTGTAGGAGCAATAGAAATAAGGTATAATTTTATCTTGTACAGATATTGCCAGAGTTGAATACCAATGTCCTTTCTCTGCATGGTGTCTACTTAAAATAGTATCAGTCTTAATTGCAGATATGCTGGCTAGTACTACAGGCTGATCATTTTGAATCTTCTTGTAAAAAGCTTCATCTATGTTACCCAGCCTTTCCTACTTTAATTTTTTTTTAATCTCAGATCTGTTCCCCCATTAATGACAAAATAATTGTCCCTTTAAAAAGAATGGAGCTACTTAATAAATTTCAGAACAGAACATGCTAAAGGACTACACTAGAATTATATGCAAAGTATATTGTTGTATATTGTGGATACATTCCTAGCAGAACAAGGACATCAGGTTCCGATAGGGTTGGAATGCTATTGAAGGGGAAATGCTTAGCCAGTGTACAGGACGCTATTAAAGGGGAAATGCTTAGCTAGTATACAGAACTTAGTTGCTAGAGTAGAGAAGCAGTAACCACACGTAGGGTAAGATGATGACAATGAAATAACCAATGAATGAGTTAGAGGTTTATATGCTTGTTGGATAGACAGTAGTGTGTATGAATTAGAAAGTCTACCTGACCATGTGTACGGGGCTTGGAAGAGTATAAAAGCTGTATGCAAAGTTATAATAAATGGCTTCTGGAGATCATATTGGTCGGCGTCAGGAGTCCAGTCTTCTGCACGTGGTGACCCTGACGTGCCTACAATGGCACACCCCGACGTGTCTACGATGGCACACCCCGATGTGCCTATGATGGCACAATGATTTTATGAAAAGGCGGAAGGACTCAGCTGATGAGGACAGAGTAGCTGGTCTACCAGGGATTTGAAAGAATATTGGAGACACTGCACAGTGGATCACCAAAGAAAGGTGAGCAGCCGAGGCTGGAACATGGGGATGGCTGTAACTAAAGAGGAAAAAGCAATACAGGTCATGTTCTAGCAAATTCTCTTTGTGAGAGAACTGAAATATGATAAAAAGACTAAATCGCTTATTGCCATGGGGACAGTCACATTGGTTTTTTTTATCTCAGCCCGAGATGCTTTTGATTTAGACCGCTGGGATAAGCTGGGAGCTGCGTTGTGGGATGAGGTCGGCAATGGGTCTAAGGAGGCTGTCGCTTCAAGTTCGGCATGGAAACTCATCACCGCAGTACTTAAAGAACTAAAAGCCAAACAATCGGGTAGCTGCCTGTGCTGCTGAAACACTAGACATGGAAAAATACCAACGCAGAGGCTTACCCGGCTGATGCTAAGGCATTTTTGGGGGAGGAAAATGATCTGTACGGTATCCCCATATTGCCATCAGCTCCTCCTGAGGAACAGGAAGCTAAGTCAAAAACGAACAAACCTATGATTATTGAAACAGTATTTCCCCCTCCGTCTCTTATTCCACCTTTGCCAGAGACATTCTCTCCTGTTGAGGCACAGGCGATTAGAGAGGAATTGTGTAAGCAAAATCAAGAAACGCAAATAATCATTCAGAAGTTAGCCAACTTGTCTCCAACTCGATCCAGAGACAGTCTGTCTGACGCAGATATGTTGTTCTTACAAACTGAGTTGTCTAAGCATAATGCTGAAGTGCAAAAGCTAATAGACCAATTCGCTCACCTGCCTGTGTGGGATGATGAGATTTTACCAGGGCTGAAAGAGTTAACAGAGCAAATGGCAAAAGTCCTAGAAGCCCTTGATGGAGGCCGG
Organism: Butorides virescens; assembly: GCA_017310255.1. NCBI lineage: Eukaryota > Metazoa > Chordata > Aves > Pelecaniformes > Ardeidae > Butorides > Butorides virescens. The sequence goes on from JADKXX010000461.1 coordinate 109,235, forward strand.
TATGCAGGAATGCGACCACTAATTGTGCAGGAGCAGGAAGGAAAGCTAGGGAGGATAACTGAAGAGGAGCAAAAAGAATTAGAATATTGGAGGAGGATATGGGATGACAACCAGGCTCGGCAAGCTCTGACCTCAGGGCCCAGCTCACATAATTCCAACACTTTCCCTAATCAACAGGGCTCAGATAGGGACCCCCAATCCAGTTCCATGGTGGCATGGAGTAATTCAAAATGCAATCATTGAAGGGGACTTTATGCCTAATGCTACTGCCTTCCCTGTTCAGGTGATAGGGTGACATTTGGAGTGATGGCATCTGTCTTTCCAAGTAACCGTTATGCATGATGGAGCCCTACTTTCCTGGGGATGGTGGATGGGAAGTGGTGAATGAATTCCTTGCTTTGCTTTGCTTTGCTTGCGCATGTGGCTTTTGCTTTCCCTATTAAAGTGTCTTTATCTCAACCGGGGAGTGAGCGAGTGGCTGCATGGTGCTTACCACGACAGTCCCTTTTGGCATGAAAGGTGTATCTGAAAACACGGAGTTGATAGAATTGGAGTCAGATTTTGTCCGAGTAGTTTTTAAGATATTCTCAGCAATGATATGGGGCTTGAAGGGTTTGAGATAATGACAGGTTTGATTGGAATGTGCTAGATTGAATTTGTAGCTGTTATTGCTGTTTAGCTATTAATCGGCAGGCTCCTGTGCTTGCAATGGGGCTTGCTTGCCTTACTGTATATTAGAGTCCAGTGCTCGTTAGTTGCTGCTTTTTGCTTTTGCTGCTTGCTTGTCCTGGTTTCGGCTGGGATAGAGTTAATTTTCTTCACAGAAGCTGGCATAGTGCTGTGCTTTGGATTTAGTGCTAGAAGAATGTTGATAACACACTGGTGTTTTTAGTTGTTGCCAAGTAGTGCTCAGACTACTCAAGGACTTTTTGAGCTTCTCCTGCTCGGCCAGGTGCATAACAAGCTGGGAGTACAGCACAGCTAGGACAGCTAGCCCAAACTGACCAAAGAGCTATTCCATACCATAGAACGTCATGCTCGGGGGGGGCTTAGTCGGTCAGTCGGTTGGTTGGTCGCAGGGAGAGTGGTCACTGCTCGGGGACTGATCGCAGCTCGGGGAGTGATTGCTGCTCGGGACGGGCTGGGCATCGGTCGGCGGGTGGTGAGCAATTGCATTGTGCATCATTCATTTTGTATATTCTGTATATTTTGTTATCATTCTCATTATTACTATTATTATTATCATTTTCTCTTATTAAACTGTCTTTATCTCAGCCCTCAGCTCTAGCCTTTTTCTCCTTCCCAATTCTCTCCCCTATCCCACTGAGGGACGGGGGGGAGTGAGCGAGCGGCTGCGTGGTGCTTAGCTGCCAGCCGGGTTAAACCACGACATTGCTGTACTGCTGTACTGCTTATCATTTCACTGCGCTGTGCCTGGGAACATTTTGATAACCACCATGGTGATGTGCCTGGGCTGGCAAATGGCCAGGCATCGCTGCTGTTTCTGTGCTGCTGTGCTGGACAGGCTGTGGGTAAGTCCAAGCCAGAGCAGGGGCAATGCTAAACCCTAAGGTCTGGTCCAAAGAGACCAGGGGTGGAGATTGTAATGAATATACCTTTAAATTGTTGTAACACGTTATTTGAGATGCATGTTATAGGAATTACTATAGCAAGAACCACCTGAACCAACGGAGGACAAGCCTTACAAGAAGCAGTGCAAGTGCAGCAGTGACCTGACCTGAGCTGGCTTTGGTGCCCAGTTACTCCATGCAACACACCACTTCTCCTGTCCTGAGTGACCAGCATAAGAGATGGAGCCCAAAGTCATGGACTAAATTAACTCAATGGACATTTTGTGGACATTTCTAGACATCTTACAAGAGCAGTCCATAGTCTAAGGGAATGATATCTGTGTAATATATTAAAGGATGGGAAGGGGGTGGTCGTTAATGAAGATGTATTGGATGTGTGGGACCTGAGCATGATGTAAATGGTATGGAATAAGGGTTGGATACTGTCCTAGTTTTGGCTGGGACAGAGTTGATTTTCTTCCTAGTGGCTGGTATGGGGCTGTGTTTTGGATTTAGTGCTAGAGGAATGTTGATAACACACTGATGTTTTGGTTGCTACTGAGCAGTGCTTAGACTGGCCAAGGACTTCTCAGCTCTCAGCTCTGCCAGGTGCACAAGAAGCTGGGAGGCGACACAGCCAGGACGGCTGACCCAGATTGACTGAGGGGCTATTCCAGACCATATGACATCTTGCTCAGTATATAAGCTAAGGGGAAAACAGATTCTGCAGGCAATATCGGCATTATGGTTCAAACAAAACATTCACCTGTCCACATCCCGGAAAAATCTCTAATTGCACAACTAATTCCGTTTCGAATGCTTGTGTCCCCAAACCAGGGCAAGCGCTGAGAGGAGTACGAACTCGCCCCATTGATGTCGCTGTTAAAAGGCGGATATTCTGCACAAGAACCTCGGGAACTAAGTAAAGAACACAAGATTGCACTGCAAGGGACAGCAGATAAAATTAGTCATACTTATGCAGGACGATATTATACCCACCTAGACATTTGTATTGCAATTCTCAATTCAGATACACAAGTGTTTGCTGTCCTTATGCAGTGGAATGAAGATCTACAAGACCCCTTGGTTATATTAGAATGGGTGTACTTGCCTTATCAATTGCACATAACAATTACTAACCAGAGTGAGGCCATTTGCAAGGTGTGTTGTTAAGGCCCGCAATCGTTTACTAGAGATATCAGGTTGACATCCACAAACAATCTATGTGCCCATGAAACATTGGATACAATGGAATTTGCAGAATTCAGCATACCTACAGGATGCATTATTGGGATTTGAAGGGCAAATATCCAACCATTATCCGTCTCACAAGTTATTCAGTATACACTTAACTTTAGAAGGAAAAGGTGTAAGATCGGCAACACCCGTGCAGGGCTTAGCCGTGTTCACAGATGCAAGCCGAAAATCTGGAAAGGCAGGCATGGTCTGGATGGAACAAGGGACGTGGAAAGAGGAGGTTATATATGCAGACAGCTCATTACAGAAACTTGAACTCCAGGCTGTAATTCATACTTTTGAAAAGTGGCCCACTGAACCCCTGAATGTTATATCCGACTCACTGTATACTGTTGGGGTCGTGGAAAGGCTTGATAGGGCCCTATTGGGTGAAATCAATGATCGCCATCTATGGGAATTACTCAACAGGCTATGTTGCCTTCTTGCTGGTTGCAAATATTCTTATTTTATATCTCATATTCGGAGTCATTCTGGTCTGATTGGAGGGCTTGCTAGCGGCAATGACAGGGTGGATAGCCCCACTGTGGACTACCACCTCCCCTTCTGTGGATCGCTACGAGCAAGCAGTTCGCTCACATGCCTTTTTTCATCAAAGTGCTAAAGTTTTGGCTAAACAATTTTCATTATCTTTGGCAGACGCCCGCAGCATCATAGCTGCTTGTCCCCATTGCCATGGAAGTAACGGAGGCTTTGGTCCCGGTGTCAACCCTCGAGGGTTGGGACCTCTCCAACTCTGGCAATCAGACATCACGCGCTATAGTCCTTTTGGGTGTTTGAAGCGAGTTCATGTTACTATTGACACCTTTTCAGCTATGGTGTGGGCTACACCATTAACTCCTGAGGGATCAAAGGGGGTAATTTGCCACTGGTGTGGCTGCTTTGCAGTTCTGGGTATACCGCAATGCATTAAGACCGACAATGGCCCAGGCTATGTGGCCCGAGCTACCCAGCGATTTCTTACAGTCTGGGGTGTTACTCACACTATGGGCATTCCAGGAAATTCTACAGGTCAGGCTATCATTGAGCGGACACACCAAGTTTTGAAGGGCTTACCTGATAAACAAAAAGAGGGGGAGATTGGCCTGAGCCCCTATGATCAGGTAATGAAAGCTGTATATGTTATGAACCATTTCCATCTTACAGGTGATAGGACACTACCCCCTGCTTTAATACATGTCAAGGGCTTACAAGAGACAATAGACTGGTCCAACACGCCACAAGTGATGTGGCAAGATCCTATGAGTGGTACCTGGAATGGCCCCACAAAGCTACTAACATGGGGAAAGGGTTATGCTTGTGTAATTATAGATTCCGGACCACGATGGGTACCAGCAAAATGTATCCGGCCCTGGCTGCAACATCCCAAGAATGACGAACAACCTCAGAAGCCCGAATAACTGTGGCTGTGTTCCTTGGATACAGGTCATCTATCCGTACTGTGGAGATATTCGCTGGACTGCTGTGGTGGGATGCCTTTTGTGTGGAAGGAGTGACAGCAGGATACTGCTCAACCTCATCATGGGGTTCAAGAGCTTAGTAATGGGATTGTTAATATATATATGGATAATGGTATAGAAAATGGAGCAGATAGAGGGAGTTACGAGCATTAACCACATAACTATGTGGTTAACATGGACAAATGAGGCAGGGCAAACATCCTTTTGCATATCTTTAGCCACTCCAGGAGACCCTTTTAGGATGTGCTTAATAGGGATGCCATATTTGAACATGAACAATACTAAACACGTCCATAGTGAACTCCACTTGCTGTCAGTGTTATAACTGCAGCAAGTTGCAGCTACAACGCACCTGTCACAATGATACAGGGGTGTGAGCAGCTTTGATCACCAACAAATTGAACAACTCGTTGCCATGGGACCCACAGGAGTTAGATTTGATGACATCGCTAAATGGTAGTAATGGGTGCTTTACATTGGGAGGCAAGTTGTATAGTCACCATGGCCAATATGGAAGGGAAAATTGGTCTCGATGGACAAACGTAACTAGCCCAACTTCAGGGCATACATACACATCCTTAAGCAGCAAGTATTGCCTCAGATCCGTCGGATCTGAAGCTCTCAACCAGGTATTCCCTGTGTGGAACAATGATTCTGTGAAAGTCCTACCCCCACAATATTTTTTGATATGTGGAGATCGAGCATGGGCAAGTATTCTAAAAAATGCAATAGAAGGCCCATGCTATTTTGGTAAGGTATCATTGTTTGCCCCTACTCATGCTAGCTTGTTAAACATGTCCATCTGGAATATCATGAAAAGACCTATAACTAAACGATCCCTACAACAATTACGACCAGACTGTAAGGATCAGGTAACCTTCTGAGATATGCCAGCCTTTTCTGGCCCCCAGAGTGATGGCCGCCTAAAATGCCTGAACTGTTCAGAAATTGGCCCGCTGGATAGCAAAACAGTTGAATATCACTTCTGAAATTCTGACCAAACTTATGGCTAACATAGTGTAAGGCATGCAGCTCTACAGAACAGAGCTGCCATAGACTTTTTGCTGTTAGCACAGGGTCATGGATGTGAAGATTTTGAAGGAATGTGTTGCTTTAACCTGTCTGATCACTTTAAGTCCATACATAGTAAGTTACAAAAACTACAAGGGAATATGAGAAAGCTGCAAGTTAACAAGAATCCATGGGACATGTTTTGGCTGCGTGATTTACTAATGCATGCTTTAGTATTGATTTTAGCTGGTTTGTCTATATTAGTTTTAATTCTTATAATATCGTGCTGTGTAACTGATATGATAAAGAGGGCTATGCATGGAGTTTGGCTAGCACAAAACAAAGAAGGGGGAATTGTGGATACATTCCTAGCAGAACAAGGACATCAGGTTCCGATAGGGTTGGAATGCTATTGAAGGGGAAATGCTTAGCCAGTGTACAGGACGCTATTAAAGGGGAAATGCTTAGCTAGTATACAGAACTTAGTTGCAGTAACCACACGTAGGGTAAGATGATGACAATGAAATAACCAATGAATGAGTTAGAGGTTTATATGCTTGTTGGATAGACAGTAGTGTGTATGAATTAGAAAAGTCTACCTGACCGTGTGTATGGGGCTTGGAAGAGTATAAAAGCTGTATGCAAAGTTATAATAAATGGCTTCTGGAGATCATATTGGTCGGTCTCAGGAGTCCAGTCTTCTGCAGTATATGTTTATGGAACAAGACATTGCTTTGTTTTGTGAGCTTAACTGTTGTTTTCTTTTCTTCTTTGATCTCTTTACTGTCAACAGCTCTGAACTGATTGACTCTTACTATGTTTTTCTCCACCTTTCACAAAGAAGAGGACTGCACAAATTCTTAGGGGGAATAAATCTCCAACTGTTTAGATCAATCAACCTTCCATCCTCCTTGTGTTCAGCTATCTGATCAGTAATCTCAGGGCAAACGCAATGAATTTAGGTAAGCATTAATAGTTTTCTATTAACTGGATAACTAATAAGTTCACCATATTTTGATTGCTATGCAAGATTTAAAGTAGGACCTATTCTGATTTGCAATTCTTGCCTTAATTTGTTAAAGCGAAGACATATTACAGGGAAATTAAAGACGTGATCACACAGGAAAGAAGTTCATGAAGCAAGTGAGGTAAACGACAGTTTCAGTGCTGTAAATTGGTCTAAACATTGTGTGTTTGCCACCATGGGTATCACAGCTCTCTAACGGGTTCCCTCTACTTCCACAGAATGTGTTATTAAAATTACTAGGGAAAAAAAGGTGCTCTGAGCAACAGAGAGACTTTTTTCTGAGAAATAATATACAACTTTTGTTTTATTTTACATTATTAATGATTAAATAATAAGGCATGTTTTTTCATTTTCCCATATGTCATATTTTATATGGGAAGCAATTATTTGCTACACTACCAGATCCCACTTTCATTTACCGGAAAACTGAAGTTAGGGAGTGTTTTGGGACAAAGGGAAAGATGACAATAAAATACAGATGTTTCCAGTGTTATTACAGTGGGTGATGAGCAAAACATTTCATTTAGATGGTGTGTAAAATGCTTCAAAAATTGAATAATTATGCTTGTGGAACAACCTCACACTTTGAAAGGGGATTTTGAATCCTTTTATTTAGGCTGTCCTCCTTGAGATACTAAAATTGAACTTCTAAAATATATTTGAAATATATTCTCCAAAAGTTGAAGTGCTAAATTGTAATGATATTTTAAAGTGAGGTGACCATGTCCAATGAGAATGTTGAAAAGCTGATGTTGATACAACAATGTCAAGTAATGAGGTAAGAAAGAACATACATTATTTTGTGTTCTACATCCAAAAGGTTCTTTTTCAGAGTCAGGTCTTGCTTCTTTTTCAAAGTGTAATTTTCTTTGGGGGGTCTTTGCAACAGCTGCTTCCTGAAATATGCTTTATCATACATTACCTACAGGTTTGCTAAAATAAAAAAGAAATGTCTTAATCAGGAAAGGATTTTGTATTTGTTTTCTGTACCTTTCCTTAGTACTAAATTGAATCAGTCAACTTAAAGTGTTTAATCTTTTTAAAATTTTCTTTTTTCTCTGTTGTTCAGAGTGTGTCTGCAGAGTCACTGCCTAAGAAGAGAAATGTTGGTTAGGTTTTATAGAACCAGGCAGTGAACTTAAATGACTCAGTTCCTTAGTAACTGTAGTCTTGGAAAACTGGACACAATATTTCTCATGAGATCCACCAGCTATGAAACATTGTTCCCCTGCAGTGTCTGAGAATGTGAATGAAAAATAATTTTTGAAGAAGTTAATTAATAAATCAACTTTGTTTTATTTTGATGATTCTTTTGTATTCATCTGATTTCAGGCATGACAACTGAAGAAGAAATCTTATTAGAAGTTTTTCCCAGACAGACTTTTACAGAGATCTATTTCCTTCAGTAGGGATCCATTTTGAATGAAGTAATTCACTGATGTTTATATAGAAGGAGTTTTCAGCCCTAAAGTATCTATGAGTTTCTTGAAATTCCTTAAGTGAGGCACAACACTTTCAGGGGCACTTTGTAATAAAATTTGCCATATTTTAAAACATATCTGTATGAATTTCCTTGTAGTTGCAATGTTTCAAAAAGCTAATCAATCTTTGTAGTTTCTCTGTAGGCTGCAATATGAATTGCAAAAAAGTGTCTATTTTAAAGCCATTAAAATGAAAAGAGCTTGCCTGAAGCTAAAAATCTGTGTGTTCTTTAACAATATCTAGCTACTAATCTGTATATGAATAGCTAATTTCTAAAAATTAATGCAGCAACCAATTAACGCTTGTTAAGATACATTACAAATCTGAAGATAATGAGGTGGAATGTGTCCTCATACTTTTGCATAGCATTATTCTTTAATAACTATTAGATTTGGTCAGGTATTTGATGATTAGGCAATCATCTGATGGATTTTTCACATATTGGTAGATATGTTTTATCAACTCCAGCGATGGTATTTTTGGGGTGAAATTCTTCTCTTGGGGATATGTTCATAACTTAAGAATAGTTCTGTTCATTTTGGTGTACTTTACATCTTGCTGGTGAGGTACAACAAATGTAATCCTTTGGTAATGTTAATTTAATTTCTCTCAGAAATATATGATACTGTTTGTTTCTGTTGTTGACATGGAAGAAATCACCAAGAAAACTGGGCAGTATATTTGCTGCTGCACAACAGTGTAGTCCTAACTCTACTGTATTCAATTTATACTGCTTTCTAAGTATTATAATGATTGATATGCTAATAGAGTAAGCCCTATATTTCTTTACCACAGCAGAGTGTAATCACATACAAACCTTAAGTGAAGTGAGTTATATGACCAAGGAGAATTATGCACCTGCCTTTTTTACTATTATTTTATTAAAAGTGATATCCTGATCTTCCCTCTCCACCCCCCCT